>JASAMV010008212.1:0-17470 GCA_030248065.1 Rhynchonema sp. JSB1_4
GTTCACTGTAGAGAGAGCCCACAGTAACAAGAAGCACAGTGTGCACGCCCTTTACGCTGGACCGATTATGTAAATGGCAACTATGTTATCCGCAGCAATGGCAGATGAAAGTCATCAAGCTATTGGTCAGCCGCCCTTATTTGCTAATGGTACAATGATTAACTCAAATGGGCAATTCTCGTTGTCCACGCAAGCAGCCATAAATGAGCGCGAGAAATTACACATGGCAGTTGACGATCCGAATTGACGACAGTACTATAAGCCCCACTATTCACAAAGGGTTTCGCCATGAAAGGGTCACCGCGATGAACACCAGCTGCAAATGAACAACAACAGTTTTCCATGTCCCAAACGCACCACTTTCTTGTCACTGGCGGTTGCCTGTTTATTGTCTCTGTCCAACGCACGTTTGGTGTTCGTTTCGTTCGATTTCGCCTCGGCCACTTTTTTGCGCAAATCGGCCAACGCTGCCTTCTTACTGTCGCGCACTTGTTCGAACTGGGTCTGTTTGGATAGGTTGAATTTATTTTTGTTTGTTTATTATGTTCAAACACATGAAAGGGCAACCGGAATTATTACATTCAAAAAGTCCAAATAATATTTAAAAAGTCAGAAACATTTCCCAGCCTTAATGTCAGCCATCTCCAATCGAGCATTCTCATCGCGCGCAGCGATCGCCGTACGCAATTTATTCAGTTCGCCTTCTTTGCTGGCCAGCTGTTCCAGTGCTGCGGTGTTCTACCAAAAAAAGAACGGTTGCCAAACAAAGTTCGAAACGGAAACAACCGCTCGTTTCCAGATAGGCCAGACGGTGCACCAGAACGCCATCAGTGCTCGGTCCGAATAACATACATAATTGCGTGATTCCGAAACAAAGTCAGTTCTCATTGCGCTCCTCAAACAACACCACTTCAATGCGCGCACAAAGTGCAAGCGCAACCTGCCTGATCGGTCAGCTGTCCAATCTTCAATCGGATGGTGTTCTCAGTGACGTCGTGCTGATGTTGCAACTCTTCGCATTTGTCGTTGGCGATGTTCAACTCGTCGCGTTTGGCCGACATCTGAACAAATGTCTGGTGGATTAGAAAAATCGGAACAGTGCGTCAAAATTCGAATGCGATTCGTGATCTCTACCAGTGAAGAAATTTTCGAGCGATTGGCTATGTTTCTGTTTCGGCTTGGCTGAAAGTACATCGTTTACAATAATTATGAATGAATAACTGAATGTGTGCGTATTTCAAAATTTCTCCATGTTATCCAGGCCAAGGTCAAGATAGGTACCCATATTTCAGGCCTCAGGTGTAAAAATTTATGTGATTTCGCACATCTTACGTGACAAATGGGAATTATCATCTGCCGACCTGCACCCACCTACAATATCGAACAAACACGCCACCTTCCTATCATTTCTTACCTGTTCATTCACACGCTCAATCTCCACTCGTAACTGTTGCACGCGTTCCTCCTGTTTCTTTTCGTCCAACGCCAAACGTTCCAACAATTCGCGTTTCTGCTCCATCTTCTGTTTCAACGCTTGGCCCGTCACACACATCTGTTTGACTTCGCACTCAACAGCCTGCATCTTCTGCTGCATTTCGGCGTTGTTGGCTTGGGCTGCGACCAGTGTGTCACGCTGCGATGACAGAACGGTCTGACGATCCATGCAGTTGGCCTGTGCGATTTTAGAAGATGAAACCCATAATTTGGCTTATTGTAAAGTGGTTTACGCACGCGAGTTTGACGCACTAATATGACAGCACAGATTTGATTGAAGGAGCCAAGGTCCTTTGTCAAGTGTCAGTAATCTTAGATGTGTCGCTAACACAATACCACCAAAACAAAATGCTTCGCACGCTGCATTTCTGTCGAAGAAGACTGCGATAATCGAACAAACCAACACCGTAATCAAATCACAAAAGAAGCAATTGAGTTATTAGTTCAGTGAATGTACAATCATTGAGAAGAGTACGGCTTTGCTTTATTGACACGCCGAACTGACGTAAAGTTGGGCTGCATCAATGAATTGTAATTCGAGCTCAAACGAATTTTGTCACCATGCCTGCATGCCACGCAGACATGCACGAGCAGCTGCAGCAGGTGCAGCCCGGCAGTAGCTGAACGGGGCCTGCTGCAGCTGAAGAGTGTTCAGCTACGGCACAGCTGCAGCAAAATTTTTTGACACAGCCGGAAAGGTGAAAGTTTTGGAAAATTATCAATGTGGTTATTCGTCGATTTCCGGTGTTAAAATAACGGTGTTAACGATAAAATTTCGCGCTCTCGCGCGGCAGCAGCTGAAAAATTTCTCCCGTGCACGTCTGACGCCACGGTCATGCTCTAGTCCCAAAAAATGTTTCACGCAAGGCGTTTAAAACAAATTGAGGCATTCTTCAATAATTCCTTTCACATTTGAAAATAAACACAAACAACCGTCGCCAAATAAAATAAATGCAACCGATTCACACAAAAACACACTCCACGCCCACCGTACCTGTGCATTCGCCAGCTGAGCGCGCAATGTTTCCACACGCTCACTGGTCGTCGCCAGTTTGGCAGCCGACGCACTGTCGGATTCGTTGCGCACAGTCAGCTGGCGGTTCACCGTTTGCAGTCGCGCTTGGAGTTTGACCAACTCGTTATCGAGCTCAGACAGCTCGAACTGGCTGTTGGCTGCAATGCAAGACGTGTACACAGCTCCGCGGCAGTGGCGGATCCAGTTTTTAGCCAAGGGAGTGGCCAAATCCAAAAAGTCATTTTTATCAAAACCTTGTTTAGAATTTCGCGCTTTTTGCACCAAATATTATACAAAATGTGACAATGAAATTTTGGCCCTTTCACAGAAAATGGGTGTATCTGACGCGCGAAGCGCACGATTTTTGGACCTTTGAAGTGCATCAGAGTGAAAATCCTGCCGTTTAGGGGTCCTTTGTTCTTCTTCTTTCCGAAACTGTGCCCCCCTTCAGGGGCCAAATGGACCAAAGGGGGCCACTGTGGCCCCCTGGATCCACCCTTGCAGCTCGGCACCAAGGTTTATTTTTTTTGAAATTTCGCGTCCTGCCATGTGGCAAGCAAACCAAAAAAGTTTTAGCTTGGCAAAGCAAAAATCGTCCAACAACACACTTGCTAACGAATCGAAAAATCAAGTTGCCAAACCTTGCAAATGTCCACTTCCAAAAATAAACCATGCTCAGGTCGGGCGGGACCAACACTGCTCAATGCTCAGCTGACAGGCTTAATGTTCTAATTATGTGCATGGTTTTTTTGCCACTAACGGTGCCTCATTGGGCCACTAAAATTTTGAATGAGCCACAAGATTTTGGCAAATGTTGAAAAAAACCTGCAATGGCCCAGGAGTTTTGTATATTTTTTCGGAAAAACATATTTACCTTGGGTTTTTCATGAGAAAGATCCATCGGTGAAGTTAAACTTTAGGACCATACAAGGTTTGAGCGTAAGCGTAAGCGAAACCCTAGGTCCGCTCCAAGCAAACCACTGCTGGTGGAAGCGGGCCGTGATATCGGTGGTGGTGTCGTTGGGGGGGAGGGGTTACCACCCCATGGAATGGGTTATGGAAAATCGGCCGGGGTATAGGGTAGGGAAATTTTTCACTTTTGGAACGAGCACCCCCAGGAAATGACTTTTTGTCCCCGAAGAAGTACCAAAATTGACCATCTTTCGCCTAAAAATGTCAACAAATCGCTTGCTGCCGCAAGAAAACAATGTTTTAAGCATTTAAGACCAAGTTTTGCTTTTATAAGATTTTTGGGGTCACTTTATCAGAAACACCATCGGGTATGGGAAATTTTCCGATTTTTGGAGAAACCCCACCCTTGTGTGAGAAATTTTTGGGGGCATGTATGGGAAATTTCCCGAGAACTGAGCTGGGTTTGGGAAATTTTCGATTTCTCAACGACACCACTGCGTGACACCAACCTAGTTCAGTCTGTTTGGTCGGCAATTCCAGCTGCAGTTGGGGAATGGTCGTTGTTGCTTCCTCCTTCCTGAATTATGAACAGGATCATGTTTTCCTACGCGATATTTCGAAATACAGTGAGCAACGTATCACACTACGGCCAAAGACCGAATAATTGAAACATTTGACCCAACACTTAGAATTTAGCGGCCAGAATTATCGCTTAATCGTTTGTGTCGGCAATCTATGTCAACCTCGACACAAAAGTCACAATTTCTATCAACCAACATGGCCAGCAGGGTCGATTCCTGTTCAATCAATTTGCCCAATTCGGCCTTCACACGTTCGCATTCCACCGTTGTGCCTCCCAACGTCTGCTCCGCCTCATATAGTTGCATTGAAACATCACCCAGCGCCGTGTCGTGTCGCGCACGAGCCTCAGTCAGCTGGCCAACAGCAAACTTGAGCGCTTCCTGATCTTGTGAGATGGCAATCGTGATGTCTCTGAGTTTGGGAAGAAAACGATTGAAGAATTTTGGCCATGGAAACAAACATCATTAGCCGCCGTCTGTGCCATCAAGCTGCCTTTTTGGATGTTTTTCTCTTGCGCCGCAGTCTTCAGTTGCTCGTTGTTGGTGTGCTCTTGTCCTGGAGAAAAATTTTCACACCAATGAAACAATTTATGAAATCTTAAACGCCAATTATTGGTCATCCAAAAATAAAAAGATGATAACACAATAAACCCACCAATCTCAACACGCAGCTGCTCCAATCGACTGCGTGCAGTCACAATCGGTTCCGCGTGTTTGTTGTTGATGTCTTGCGTTCGTTGTCTGCGATCCTCCAGCGAAACGCACTGCAAACGGGAAGGCATGTTCGGAAATGTTTCGTTCTTCTCACAAAACTGTAGGGAGTTTATCACTGGACGGTTGTATATCTGCAGGAAGGTTGTAATCAAAAACTTTGCGACCCAGTCACAAGAATCACAGTTCTCAAAAACAAATGTTTGCTTTTTCTCACAAAAATTTTCGAGGATTGAAAATTACAACAGTTTCATCAGTCGACGGTCAGCAGCGAAGCGATAGAAATTTTTGGGCACAAAAATAGCGAAGTTCACGAATAACAGTATACCTGAACGCGGGCCTCCTCAAGCAGCAGCTGACAGCTGGCCATATCGACCGTGTGTTCTTCGCGCCATGGTGTCACTGAAAACATTAAAAAACCAATTTGAACCCCAAAAAACCAATTTTATTGTCACAAAAACACACCGCAAAAATAAAATCATCAAATGTGAAAAACCTACAAATTCTGTCTCTCTTTAGTTTTGCCTTGTCCAACAATTTCTGCTCGCTCGATTCAGCCAGTGCGCGCGCGGCCGCGGCTGCGTTTTTGTTGAAGAACTGAATTGACGCGCGCACCGATTTGTGGACGGCGTCGTGCACTGGATAGATAAACACATACAGATTTTTATGCAATCATGAAAATCAGGTGAAACTATCACGAAGCTCTTCAGAAAATCCGACAAAAATCATTTTGCCTCACCGTGCTCGTTCGATATTTTCAGCTCTTGCACGCGTTCGTCGGCCAAATCCATGTCTTTGGCCATTTCTCTCATTCTGAAATAATACTAGCGGCAGACGGTGACAGAGATGGCTGGAAAGTCGGTTCGAGGACGAAGATTGATGTCAATTTCAACACTGTTCAAGAAACAGCTGTCATCTCTCAGAATAATTTTTTAATTTATCACCTTATGCAAACAAAACTAAGGAAAAATATTTGGAAAAGAGGTTTCCCTTGAAAAATAAGAACGGTGCTTTCGCTTTGAGACCGTATGCTAAAGACATGCGAAAAAAATAAGCAAAATCGTGTCTGTAAAATTGAGTAGTAGTTGGCTGACCTACAGTGCCGTGCAGGTTTACACCATCGGCACTGACCATGACCAAGTTATAATACCTAGGGAAGCTAGGTACACGTTACGGGATGGTCGTCATCATTGTGCGACCAACACATACGTCATGGTTTTTCTTTTCAAATTTGTCCCCTATCCCTTGGCTAGTAAAATCTGAAATTCTGCTAGAATGGCAGAAAACACCAGCCAGCTGTGGTAAACATCAAAATTGCAAGCGCCATTTGGCTAGCAAGCCTGAAAATCTACTAGCCGATCAGGAATCTTACCACTGGCCAGTAAGTGGAATCCACCTAGAGCGAAAAGCGTGAATAACGCGCATGTTCGTACCGTTTCGTCAATTCCCTGTCGTGCATTCCGAATTGCGTTTGCACCGAGGTCAGGTATTGCACGCGCATGCGCATGTTGGTGATGATACGCTCCTGCTCGACCATCTGACGACGGAGCTTGTCGTTGCACGCTTGCTGCAAGATATAATGTGCGTGCTTGACTCGCTTGGCTTTCGGACGAATTAAGCACTGTACTGAAAAAGACCGTAATTTTTCCTCTTTTGATCACAGTGTGTTCAGTACCCATTTAATAGAGAAATCGTTCGCGCAGTGTCCAAAATCACCATAATTCATCTATAACGTCTCGGATTTTCCAAGTTTTTACCCCCAAAGCCAAAACAGCGTGTTTTCACGAATCAGGAAATCAATCGGGAAGCCCTCCGCCAAACCTGATCGCGGAGTTTTGCGCGTCTTTCTTCATCCAGTTTGGCCGTCACCTGCAGTTCCTTCTTCATGGCGCAGAAACCAGCAGAAGCGCGAGCGACGTCGCTTTGGTGCTTGTCGGTCAATGATTCAGGCGGCTGCTGGTGACGCTGAATTTATACGGGAACGTACAGTAGTTCGGAGACGGTTGGACTGTAGCTTTAACTACGGTGGTAGCTTCAGCACATTCAACACAGCTACCGCAATCGCGTAACCCATTGCCGGTAGCGGTCTCCTTGCGCGGCTCCGGCTTGCAGAACATAAGTTATCATACTAAAAGGCTGCAGTCTACAGTACAACAGTCTCCGAACTACGGCCCCGAACTTAGAGTTGTTTTTTTTTGAAAAAGAACAGCCTTTTTCGTAAAAAGCTGGGTCCGCTCTTTGAACCAACAAAACGCCCAACATTTTTTCAAAACTTTTTGTCGCAAATACAAACATTCTGTAGCGTGTTTTGAGTGTGGAACGGCTTCTGGTGATGTTGGCTTCTGGGCACCGACTGGTTTTGATCCATAACTTGGCGCTCGGTGGGCTAAGCGGCGGAAATGTCGAAGGTCGGGCGAACGAGACGAGTGTTGTTGGAATATGGGAGCCTTTGCGATGTTGAAATCCTGGACTCACACCAGCAATATGAAAAAAGTGACCGAATTAATATTTTATGGCGCCGGCCGGACTTCGACTTCTGACACTCAGAATGTCAGAAATTATTACCCAATTTAGGCCTATAAATGCCTACTTTAGGCAAAAATTGGGGAAAATAGTGTACGTACACCGGAACAGTGTTGGAGCTGGGGGTTTGGTGGGCAGTGTTGGAGGTGGGGGGCTGGGGGCAGCAGTGCTGTGACTACTTTGGCGTGGCGGGTAGGGTACACAGGTGGAAAATCCGGGGAGGGCAGGGGGGTTGTTGTGGGCAGACGCGCCGTGCCGCGTCGATGCGGGGCCGAAATTGATCATCGACCTTTGCACGAACCCAGTGAATTTATTTAGTTTTTGGATGGTTACCCTTCCTTCTTTTATGTACTTTAGGGGGTAGTGGCAAATTCTGGGTTAGGGGGTAGTGGCAAATTCTGGGTACAGTACCTCGGCAGTGGTGTGGTTGGGGGGGGCAGTGTAGTTCCTGGGGGGGGAGGGGGGGACCCCCCTCGGGTACGTCTGTTCCCCCTCCGAAGTACGCCTGCCCCACTGTTCCCCCTCCGGGTACGTCTGCTACCCCAATTTTTTCCTAAAATGGGCAAATTTAGGCCTAAAATAGGCATTTTTAGGCCAAAAATAGGTAAACTTTAAGCGAAACCTCCAAAAAACGCCAAAATACCCTTTTTATAGGGGATTTTTCGCAAAAGAAGGCAAAAATAGTCCAATTTTTCGACCTCAAAAAATGACTTTTTTCCGTCCCCCCCAAATTGGGACTTCCCCCCCCTTCCCCCCCAGGTAGGTACGTCAGTTCCCCCTCCGAAAATAGTGGAGGGTACGTCTGTTCCCCCTCCGGACCAGGAACTACACTGGGGGGAAGGGGGGTTACCCCCCCTAGTATCCGGTATCCGGTATCTTGATTTTTTCACCCAGGGGTATCCGGTATCCTGACTTTTTGTCCAGGGGTATCCTGCCCTAAAATTTTTCCGAAAACCGTAAAAATCGCCCATTTTTACCTCCAAAATGCTCAAAATCGCTTGCTAGCGCAAGCATAACCCCCAAAATGACCATTTTTTGCGCTTTCAACACCGATTTTGCTCGATTTTCCTCTTAAAAAATGGACCTTTTTTGAACAACCCCCCTGGGTATCCGAGATTTTTTATTTTAGGGAGCAGTGTTGGAGGTGGGGGGGGGGGTTGGGGGGGCACCCCCCCCCCCCCAGTACAGTAGGTATCCCCCCCTCGCCTGGTACAGTAGGTATCCCCCCGATGTTTGGCATGGTACAGTAGGTAAAGGCAGTCTACGGGAGGTTGTCACTCAGCCCCCGAATACCGTAACCCACCGTAATTTTGATCTGCAAGGATCGTGTCGAGACCATTTTGTTTTTTATCTATGTTTTGCATGTTAGCGCCAACACCAACCAACATTTCCAACTTTTGGTGATCGTCGCGCACGATGACAATTTCCAGCTTGCTGCCGCTAATACACGTGTCGATAAGCAGCGATCAGCATGGGTCTCGCAACGATCTCGCTTGTGGTGGGTTACGGTATTCGGGGGCTGAGTGACAACCTCCCGTAGACTGCCTTTATCCCCCCCGATTTTCACCCCGGTACAGTAGGTATCCCCCCCGATTTTGCCTCAAAAGTGCCAATTTTTGACCAAAATGGCCAAAATTAGTGTAAAATCAGTGGTTTTTACCTCAAATTACCCCAAATTCGCGCGCTGCGCGCGCAAATACTACGTTTTCACACGATTCCACGCATAATAAACACATAAAAAATTTTCACCCCAAAACCTAACGCCCCCAACCCCCCCCCCAAACCCCCCCTGGGTACATAACCCCCCCCCCAGGCCATCGGCTCTGGTACAGTAGGTATCCCCCCTCTCCGAGCGCGGTACAGTAGGTATCCCCCCCTCCAGAGTACCTCCAACACTGTTAGGGAGCAACCCCCCCTTGGTATCCGAGATTTTTCATTTTGGGTATCCGGTATCCGAAAATTTTGGATTTTGGGCATCCGGTATCCTGACTTTTTGATTTCCCAACGACACCACTGTACCTCGGTATCGCCCCCTCTTTTTGCCCCCCAAGATACAGTATCTCCCCTACAGAAGCAGTGTAGTACTTGGTCAGGGTGTTGACGATAGATAGATTGGGACCCGAAATGTGTTGACGATAGATAGATGACCCAAGTCCGAAATCTGGGGGGGGGGTCGACCCAAGCTTGTTGACGATAGATAGATGGTGGGGGGGGGGTCGCCAAAAATCAAGGTATAGTTCGTGCAATCAACCTACTGTACCACCAGAAAGGCCTGAAATCAACCTACCTACTGTACCAGAGGTCGCAATCGGGCCGGGTTTGGCCGGCCCGGCCCGGCCCGAGCCCCCAAATCTCCGGCCCGGCCCGACCCGTACCCCCAAATCTCCGGCCCGGCCCGGCCCGAACCCCCAAATTTCCGGCCCGGCCCGGCCCGGCCCGAATTTTTGGCTCAGATTTTAACCCAATTTTTGTCATAATTTTTGCGATTTTTAAATCAATTTTTTTGTTGAAATTTCATTGTTTTCCATGAAAAAGTCGCCAGATAGACAATACCAATGGTGTGGCTGGGGGTCCCCCCTAGGTACAGTAGGTAGATGACGCGCCATCCTGGTACAGTAGGTAGGTCGCCGCCCCCGGCTGGTACAGTAGGTTGCTATTTTTGGCTCAAAATGGTATAAAATCCATATTTTTCATTCCAAATAATCGAAAAATTTTGAGGGTTTTAGAGTACATTTTCATCTAAACTTGGACATAAAAAATTTTGTTCCCCCCTAGCTCGGCCGGTCGGTACAGTAGGTAGGTTGATTTCAGGCCTTTCTGGTGGTACAGTAGGTTGATTGCACGCCTGGGTAGCCACACCACTGGACAATACTGATCACTTACTTGCTGAATCCGTCAGAAATTTTAGTATTTTGGACAAAAAAACCCCTACTTTTTCAGTAAAATAAGTCACTTCAGAAGCTTCGGGCCGGGCGGCCCGGCCCGACCCTCCAAATCTCCGGCCCGGCCCGGCCCGGCCCGAGCCAAAAGCCCAAAATCGCGGCCCGGCCCGAGGTCGGGCCGGCCCGATTGCGACCTCTGGTATAGTATAGTGTACTAAGTTGGTAATAATGTGTAAATATTAATGAAAATGTACTTAAATGTACTAAATCCGCGCGTAGCGCGCGATTTTTTGCCTATTTGGGACAAAAAATACCGATTTTGAGCCATTTTGAGGCAAAAATACCCATTTTGGGGTCGAAATGTGTTGACGATAGATAAAGGCAGTCTACTGGAGGTTGTCACTCAGCCCCCGAATACCGTAACCCACCGCAAGCGAGATCGTTGCGAGAACCTTGCTGATCGCTGCTTATCGACACGTGTATTAGGGGCAGCAAGCTGGAAATTGTCATCGTGCGCGTCGATCACCAAAACTTGGAATTGTTGGTTGGTGTTGGCGCTAACATGCAAAACATAGATAAAACACAAAATGGTCTCGACCCGATCCTTACAGATCAAAATTACGGTGGGTTACGGTATTCGGGGGCTGAGTGACAACCTCCCGTAGACTGCCTTTAGATAGATTGTTCCCAGAATTTGTTGACGATAGATAGATTTGCCCATAAGTGTTGACGATAGATAGATGAAATCAAAAAGTGTTGACGATAGATAGATGAATTTGGGGGGGACCCCCCACACCCCCCCCAAGTACTACCCTGCACAGAAGTGGCCACAGCACAGGGTCAAAATCAACAAAAAGTGCAAAAATTTGCGCGCTCCGCGCGATTTATGCACATTTTAACCTATAAAAATTGAATTCTCGCGAAAGTAGTATGGTACACAGCAGGGTAGTACTTGGGGGGGGGGGGGGGGGGGGGGGGGGTCCCCCCCCAAATTCATCTATCTATCGTCAACACTTTTTGATTTCATCTATCTATCGTCAACACTTATGGGCAAATCTATCTATCGTCAACAAATTCTGGGAACAATCTATCTATCGTCAACACATTTGGACCCCAAAATGGGTATTTTTGCCTCAAAATGGCTCAAAATCGGTATTTTTTGTCCCAAATAGGCAAAAAATCGCGCGCTACGCGCGGATTTAGTACATCTAAGTACATTTTCATTAATATTTACACATTATTACCTACTTAGTGCACTATACTATACCTTGATTTTTGGCGACCCCCCCCCCCCGCCCACCATCTATCTATCGTCAACAAGTTTGGGTCGACCCCCCAGATTTTGGACTTGGGTCATCTATCTATCGTCAACACATTTCGGGTCCCAATCTATCTATCGTCAACACCCTAGCCAAGTACTACACTGGTTGGCCCCCCGCGCCAGTGTAGTTCCTGGGGGGAGGGGGGTCCCCCCTAAGGTACACTAACCGCCGCGACCAAGGTACACTAGTACACTAACCGCCGCGCCAGGTACACTAACCGCCTCAATTTTTGCCTAAAATCGGCATTTTTAGGCCTAAAATGGGCATTTTTAGGCCTAAAATGGGTGATTTTTAGGTCAATGATGTCAAAAGTCGCCAAAATACCCTTTTTATGGAGAATTTTTTCCAAAAAGGGGTAAAAATCGGTCAAATTTTCTACCTCAAAAAGTGACTTTTTCCTGGATTTGGGTCTTCCCCCCCCTTCCCCCCCCCAGGGAGGTACACTAACCGCCGCACGGAAAAAAGGGGTAGGTACACTAACCGCCGCGCCGGACCAGGAACTACACTGACTGGTACACAGTGTAGTTCCTGGGGGGGAGGGGGTCCCCCCCTAAGGTACACTAATTTCCCCGACCAAGGTACACTAGTACTAGTACACTAATTTCCCCTCCGGGTACACTAATTTCCCCAATTTTTGCCTAAAATGGCCATTTTTAGGCCTAAAATGGGCATTTTTAGGCCTAAAATGGGTGATTTTTAGGTCAATGATGTCAAAAGTCGCCAAATTACCCTTTTTATGGAGAATTTTTTCTAAAAAGGGGCAAAAATAGGTCAAATTTTCTACCTCAAAAAGTGAATTTTTCCTCATTTTGGGTCTTCCCCCCCTTCCCCCCAGGGAGGTACACTAATTTCCCCTCCGAAAAAGTAGGGAGGTACACTAATTTCCCCGCCGGACCAGGAACTACACTGGTACAGTATCTCCCCCTAAAATTTCTTCCCCACCCCCACCCCCGCAAATCGGATTTCCAGCCCCCAAAAACTGGGTACAATACCCCGGTATCTCCCCCTCTTTTTGGCCGGAAGTTACGGTACAGTATCTCCCACTCCCACTCAGAAGTAAAGTAGCCACAGCACTGGTGAGAGGTAAGATTTGGAGTTATGAGAGGCAGTGTAAAATAGTTCCTGGTCCGGAGGGGGAGATAGCGGACCCCCCGTTTTTTTCGGAGGGGGAGATAGTGTACCCCGAGGGGGGAAGGGGGGGACCCAAATTCGGGAAAAAGTCACTTTTTGAGGCAGAAAATTTGACCTATTTTCACCCCTTTTTGGAAAAAATTCTTCACAAACAGGGTATTTTGCCGACTTTTGAGAACATTCACCTGAAAATCACACATTCCTAAAAATACCCATTTTAGGCCTAAAAATGGCCGTGAGAATCTTCATCTAAACGTGGCAAAACGGTGGTAAAACAACAGAAAAGTGCGGTATTTTGGTCATTCTTACACTAGTTTGAACTATTTTGGCAAGTTTACTGTTCGATGTAAAATCAATGGTCCGTAAAAAAATAAATCCAATTAGAGCCCCCGGGGGCTTTAAGTGGAAAATTTTCCACTTAGAGCCCCCGAGGGCTCTATTCGGGGGGGCGGGGGCTTTAAGTGGAAAACTCCGTACATGGTACTTCGATGTCATGCCCCATCAGGTCGGTCATGTACGACTGATTCAGCTACCCGACAAGTATTTCTGTAGCTTATATTCTCAATTCTGTGTGGTTTATGAATGAATCTTGCTTATTCGACCACAAACTGTTGTGTCTGATAACACAGAGCAGCAATCATCGGTCCATATCAAACACAGACTGTTGGATCGCACCGAAATGACGTAAACACCCTTCATAAGTGATGCAAACCAATTAAAATTGCATTTTTTTCGCTTTTTTGCGCGTTTTTTAGGCAAATTTGATAAAAAATTTTCCCGAATCTCAGACTTTTTAAAAAAATTTTTTCCAACCCTGCCCTAAAGTGTCCGTACTGCTGTCACAATGCAGAAAACACCCAGTTTTCCGAAAGCTCCTAGGGCTCTAAGTGGAAACATTTCCGCTTAAAGCCCCCGGGGGCTCTAATTGGATTTTTTTGTTTGGTTGGAAGGCCCATTTTCCTCCAATTTCCGCATAGAGCCCCAGGGCGTTAAGTTTAAATACTCCAGTAGTTTAATGGGAACCTTAGTTCATATACGAGAAAAGCTATCAGTCAGAATCTGTGTTTGCCACTGTTCGGGCAGTGTTCGACCCTTGGAGACGGATTTCAAAATTGTCAAATTTTCGATGTGTGCATGGACATCTAAGCGCAACTTTGAGCCGCAGCCAGACCGCTTTCACGTAGCTCAGTTGGTATTTAGAGCAACTGGCTGTCCAGGCGTGGTGGCTGGGAGGTGGGAGGTTGAGTCTTTCCGGGAGCATACATACGGTTGGCGTGGCGGTTCAGAGTTCACAAGCCCGATAAACCACCACTTATAATTTCAGAAGATCACTGCTTGCGCTACTTTCCCACACGTGTTTAGCTGTCTTGTAATAAACTCATGTTATATTCTTATATTCTTGTCCACAATACCTCAATCTGTTAATCTACCAAATCGATGATGATGTCAAGTTTGCTGCACTTGTGTTGCCAGATCATCAGGCAATCGAGTAATCTCTTTTTTTGACATGCACAGTTCGGCCAGGTGTGCTTGGCAATTTCGAAAACAAACATGGCCCAGTTGACGTGGTTGGTTGTCATGTCACACAGAATCATGCGGTGTTATTTGATATGGCCGACATGAAGTCGTTTCCAGCGTTATGCTATGTAACTCAAATGGATTGTCAGCAGTCCAACATTCCATGACGATTTGTTCGCAGCACTCTTTACTCAGAGAAAATACATACAGTACATCAATAAAATTTTATCATGCGAACCATCAACAAAACACCACCGACCATTATTCGACTTGCCGTCTCTCGATCGTACGGTTGTGCATTTCGCACGAAATTGCGTCGAACAACGAACTGTGTGTTCTCGTATGAAACCGTGGAGAAAACGGGCATTCTCATGGATGCGATAGGCGAACAGTGGGAACTGGTCGATATTGATCCATGGGTGAATGCAACGCACAGCGAATACGATGTGATTTGGGATATGATGAACACTGGACAGGTATGAATGGCCATACTGCTACCATATATGCTAACCCTCGATGCTGGTAGGTGCGCTGTTCTAACAGCCGCACAATCCGGTTGATATATGTATGTATGTAGGGTGGTCAAAAAAATTTCTGCTCTAGGACGCAGTAGTCTGATGCAGATGTTTTTGATTTTGGTTTGTCCCTGGACGTGGCCACCTGTGCCTATATACATACATACATACATGCAGTGTGCCTGACGATGATCACAGATTGACACGGACGCAGTCTACTGGGACTACACATCCGAACGGGCCCGTCGATTCGACTTCTCCACGCCGGTAGTCGACGTGACGAGCAACGATCTGTATGCCATCGACACAATCCAAAATCAGCCGAACATTCTTCAATCCAGCGCGCGATTTCTCTCCGTTTTCGATGTGCACACTTTGTTGGCAATTTCATTCGTCTTTTTCGCCGTCAAACTGATCAGACGCAGATTTTCGCATCGTTGCTGCAGGAATGTGCACCCAGCAGCACCGCCGCTGTTCTGCCAACAATTTGCGACAAGCGGTATTGCACTGCTCATGTCAGTCATCATTGCTCTGTACAGGTTTGGTTGGGCAATGCTACTGTACAACTATACATATTACTTGATCAACCCTTGAACAAATAGAATAATATTTCAGAACCTCACTCCTTGCCTACCTGCTTCTACCCACCACCAATTATCGTTTCAACAACGAACGCGAATTGGCGGCACTGGTTGAATCCGGCTCAGTTCGGCTGATCGTTCGCAGTACGAAGTCAGTCGAATATGTATTGCTCAATTCAAAGACCGAATATCTGAGCAGAACGTTATTGTCACGAGATTCACTCGTATTCGCAGCGGAAGATCGTTTGACGGATTTGGTCGGCAAGCCTGATTTTGTGCTGATCACTTTCGGCAGCTACGCCGCATCACTGACGGCGAGCAATTGCGATCTGCGATCAGTGAAGCTCGTCGACAACCCTTCGATCGCCTTCTACGCATACGCGTTCAAAAAGAACCGATCGCACGAGTTGATCCACAAATTCAATCGAGCCATTCAACAAACCATGCCCGTATTTCGCGGCGTCGAGATGCGCTACGCGAGGAGGACCGAAGACGAAGCGAATGGGTGCCGTCGTCACAGCGAGAAAGAGCGCCGCCGAAAAACGCCACTGCGTCTTTCACATTTGTTTGGTGCATTGCTTGTTTTAACGATTGGAACGTTGAGTGGTTTTGCGATAGAACTGATTCAACGAGCAGTTTGCTTCATAAGCGATGAACGGCATAAAAATATCGATATCAGGCTTCAGAAATCGGTAGTTCCTCAACTGGCCAAGGAATCCGTTGAGCTGTCAGTTGCAGTTTCGCGCACCTTGTTGAAACATTCTTAGCTATCGGTTTCGATACGTTGGAGCTCTGATGAGGTTGCGTCCAAATCAACGAACGAACTATCGATGATCAAGACTGTGTCATCTGATGAGCCGTTCAGCAAATAATCTAATATCAAACATTTAATATATTTAATATCTAATATTGTTATCAAATATTGTTGTAATAGGGACTTATAGACAGTAATGTCGTCAAATCATGTCGTCACATTTTGTCATCAAATCACATGTATTATTTTCGCGCTCATTTAGGCCTCATGTAATGTATTATTGCTTGTTCGACGACTTTATTTGACGACAAAACTGTGCGCCTCTGTACCTAATTTGTAGTTGCTGCGCTATGCATGTACAGTATATTGATTGGGAGCGCGCAATACCACAATATGTTTTTGTGCAATTGATAAAACAGAACTTCTGTGTTGAAATAGTCGATGGAAATATGATTTCAAACCTTTTTTAACGTCCTTGTAAAGCATACTCCACAACAGCTATCACCTGCCCGAATGTGCAAGCAAGGCCAAAGTAATTCCAGAAATCATTGTCATGATATGAAAAGCTGCTAGTTTGACGCACATGTATGACACAAGAATGCTCTACTCGACGTTTCCATGATCCATGCAAGTGATGTTTCTATCACAAGTGTGCTGCCCCAAAAGAACAAAAGGCAGCAACAGGCGCGCAGTCGTTGTAACCATGGAGTATAGTCCAGCCACCAGCTCATGAGACGACTTTTTTTAAAGCTTGCTTGGCCGCGTTCAAAAATGCTCCAGATGCACGTGTTTTCGCAAACAAAAGAAAGAGATTGGCTGAGGGAGATGATGACAAGTTCCAGCTGGCTGACCTCAATTTGTTGCGTGCTTACGCGAACAGCAGCGTTGTTCAGCACACAAATGTTTTGGGAGTCAAAAGGGAATTTACGCACCGAGTGGAGAGCGTGTTTTTAAAAAAATACGTGCGTTTCTTCTTTCGTTTCCGAAATACGTGGAACCGGAACATTGTTGGATCCGCACAAGCCAATTTAAAAAAAAAGTCGTTTCATGAGTTCGTGGCTGGACTATACCTACATAGCATGCCACATGTTGGTGTCATCAATCAGAAATGTTTTGTGAAACTCGGTTTTGTGATTCCACTCTTTGCTATATGCGGCCACGATCCCATCACACTGTGTTCAGGTTCGTATCGCGAACTCTTTTGTTTGGATATATTTGTCCATTTTGTGATCATATAGTTTGGCCTTGCGGAAACATCGCGCTCCAGCTTTTACGACTTGCGAAAATACACTGGTCAAAGCATAGTGATTATCAGGCGATGACTCGATTTGGCATCATCGTTCTCGTGACAACCGTAATTGTTTACGGCTGGTGTTTGAACGGTAACGACGGTACAATATTTTCAACCTATAGGAAGGGGCTGATTTTACTGCATTCAAATCAGAGCAGCTGAGTCGTGTGAGCCCCAAATGAGCGCGAATAACACATGTGATTTGACGGCTTTTTTTACGATTTGATTTGGCGACCACAG
>JASAMV010008213.1:0-56127 GCA_030248065.1 Rhynchonema sp. JSB1_4
ATATCGCCCGGTTGTTGGCCCTGAATTGATGATGTGTCCCCATCTGAGTGTAAAAGTGCTCAGTGCCTCACTATTTTATGACAAAACACGCAACAAAAAATTCAGACGCAAAAACATTGATTTAATTTCAAGTGCCCGGCTCCTCTCGGTGGTAGCACACATATGTATAGGTACGTTTTCAGTGCTCTAACTGATATGATATGTGTGCATATTTTAAACTTTGTGAAAATGTTTGATCTTGGTCCACACCACACACACTATAATCCCAAAGACCTCATGAAACTGTGTTCTTTCGCTTATCGGGCTATATGTACACGCATCGCCGTAGTCGTTATACTTCCGCTGAAATATCCCAACCATGCAGCCACAAATATCGGGAGGATATGCACTTGCTGATCGGGTTACACCATCATCGTGGGTATCTGGCCGGTTTCACAATGCATGCGGGTTGCGGGTTAGGGTTTTTGACATGTGAAAGCGTTTAGGTAACATTTTCACGTTTAATTTTGGTATTAAGGAATGCACCTCGTTTGCCTGAGTTCTTCACAAAAGTATGAGTTTCAATTGCCGCGCCTGGCCAACCCCAGACCAGATTTACCGTCAACCAGCATCACTTTTTGCGGGTTAGCGGAAAATGTGGTCTCGTAATGTTTCAAAGCGTAGGTAAGGTATGGAAATCAAAAGTAACAAGCGTGTCAAGCTCGACGCCCTGACCACAACACGGTACCAGAATTATGAAGAATTTACTTTTGTATCCGCTGCTTCGCTGCTACACCCGAAAATACCTGACCCGCAACCCGCACACCCGCATGCATTGTGAAACCGCGGCCTCTCGCAACTGTCTGATCTACCTCGTAAATTGTCGCATTCAGTCACGCGAATAAATTCAGATTTATGCAGCAACCGGGCGACGTTATCACAAAGAGCACGCAGCACCGAACTGTTGAAGTTGAATAATACCTAACGTGTTCGCGCAGAGTGTGTCTGTCAGATTACACGGCATTCATTTTTTTTAATTACCGCGCACATTGGGCGGTACAATTGCTGTTATGCAATTATAAACTGGTTGTTTTTAGCCAGTGGGACACAGAGTTTTTCTACACAACTAAAACTTCAGTCTGGTTGCATATCGCGATAGTACAACATATACCAGTTGATCGTAGTTGACAGATTAAACCGATTCGCTGGAAGATTAACTAGTTTTTTTTCACTCAAAACAATCACATATGCACCACGTATAAGATGACCTTTGTAAATGGTACCCTATGTATGAAAGGTACCTTTGACCTTACAATAATAATGACGTTTCTAATCACTAGTTTGTCAGGGTCAAAAGTTCTTCTCTTGACACTTGATAAAAACTCAACAGTACCAAAGTCAAGATGGTGTGTACAACTTGATATCAAACGAGCATAAAAAACTATGTATAGACGAAAAAGGTCCCGTAACAACATTTTACATCTGCAGGTTAGATCAAAATAGACAAATTCGAATATATAAACACCAGTCTCGGAAATGCTATATCAGTCATTATCGCAGTAGGTGCATCATCAGTGCCTTCTCCTAATCCCCAATTTGGTGGGCATTCGTGTACCCAAAGCCATGTTGGCTCAAATGATTCAATAACCTTCACTACGTATTGGTATTGAAATACCTTACTGCTCTTGACAACACTGTAAAAATCCTACCAGATTTTCTCGGCTTCGTTTTGTTGAATTATTCCCAGCATTCTACTTGCCTACTTGTGAGCAGAAATTTGATTTACCTTCTCTCTGATCGCGATTGCACTTGGTTACCGGAATCACGATGAAAATCAGTCGCATAACATAGCAGATCCGCACCAAAGTTTGATAATTGACGTGACTAGTGCAGCATTTTCAATTAGTTTGCCTGTTTCGACAATGCGTTCCACAGACGGTCGGTGCCTCATGCCATCGTCAGGGCGAATGCACCATATGACCGAAACATATGCCGACTTCTACATTCAGCCATCGAATTATGGACACCGACAAACAAAACGCCGCCAAACCGTCGAGTTCGCTGCGAACGGCAGCGCTGTGCTCGGTGGCTTTCAGCGTGATCACTTGTATGGCCTGTGTGATCGTGCTGCCGTTGCTCTACAATCATATTCAATCGATGCGATCATTCATGAATTCGGAATCGACATTTTGCAAGGTGGGCATGCCGAAAGTTCTGACTCATTGGAGCCATTTTTTCGAAATTACCTGAATTCGAAATTCACCGCGCGCGTTTACCTGAATTACAGCGGGGCTTATGTATGTATATGAATACTTTGAGTGCAAAGCCTAATCCAACCCCGCTGGGGTTTGAAATTTTGAACAATGCGTACCCAAAAAACTATTGCATTTCGTAATTTCGACCAGCCTAAAGGTACAAAAATTTGTCTATAACAAGTCGTACGCCAGCCGTATTCGCATGTGTTGTCACGCAGCGCGCTTGCGAGCAACGTTGGCACACCTGGTCAGGGTTGGGCAAAAAAAACGACGGCGTTTTTTCTTAAAAAAACGACGTTTTTTAAAAAAACGCCTGGGTCGTTTTTCGTTTTTTTTAAATCCTGAATTTCCTTGATTTTCCCTGATTTTTCAGGGAAAGTACCCTGATTATCAAGGAAAATCAATTTTTTGTCCCATTTTTTTCAAAAAATTTTCGACCAATTTTTACTTTGTCGAGATACGTCGATATACGGAGTTTGATTTTCAATGATGACCCCAGTCAAAGTTGGTCCCATGATGCGGGTCAGCTATGGGATCTTAAGAACTCGCTAGAAAAGGGTTGAAACCCGTTTATTTTGCCTCAGAACACATAGAATTGCTTCATTTAACCACGTTTTCTTCCCAACATGATTTTTCAATTTCAAAATTTTCCAATTTTTTTGGTGGCATATTTTGGTCATCTGGGCGTTTTAAAAAAAACGTTTTTTTTAAAAAAAACGTTTTTAAAAAAACGATTTTTCGGAAAAAAACGTTTTTTGCCCAACCCTGCACCTGGTTTCTATGACTGTCGGACACAGAAGACAGCAAAGCCAAGCCTAACCCTGATTATCGGCCTGAACCCAAGCCAGTTGAAAACAAACGCTGCTCGGCAAGGTTCCCTGACGTTGGGGATTGTTAGGCGGTGCATATCAAGTGGATTAGGCTAGAAAAGTGCACTGCAAAGGGGGACATCCAAACCCGTGACTTAACGATTTTGCATGCGTTTGGGCACAGAGGCATGTTGCATATAACAATCAAAATGTCTGTGAAACATCAAGCAGTTTGCGCGCTGTCTGTGATGATGTTTTTAACATATGACTACACCAGCCTTCTAATGTCAGATGCGATCACGTGATATGTGGCGTGAGATGGTCAACATTCAAGTGAACGCGGGTCACCAGCCGCGCAGTCGCGTCACTCGCAGCGAGCCAGAAGATAGCTTCTTTCAAAGCATAGGTTTGCGACCAGATTTCACAAGCCGATGTCGAACTTGACATGATTTGATCTGGCCCGGTCCGGTCCATGGCACTTTTGATCCGAAGGACATTGCCAGATTTGCTTATATTACTATAATGTTTAGACCACCCGTGGAAGTTGTTTCCAGACATGGACTTTTGGTCGAAATTACCGGCATCAGCAGCTGGAAATACTGTGTGTGTTTTTCCACAAAATTGAGTAAAAGCAGACCTGACCTAGACCGGTCACCTGTTTTGACATTCCTGACCAGCATTTTGTTTCTCTAATTTGTTTGACACGGGGGTTCCCTTTGTACTGCAAAATTCTCTGTTTTTTGATATTTGATATACAAAATTTGACACCCAGGCGGTCGCTTCGGGGGTGCGGGTGCAGGTGCCTACGGTGGACCAAATGCCGGTCGCGAACCTATCGGGGTCAATGTGGGATCTGGTGACGCCGGTTTCCGAAATCCATCACCGATTCCCGAACAAAAAGCGCCAATTCCGGCTCAAGGAGGCAGTTGTGAGTTTGGATACAGCCTTGGTTGTGAATATAATGTGAATTGCAGACAAATGATGAGCTTTCCTTTGCTTTGCTTTTTTCGGCACGCGCGGTGCGTCAGGTAATGCGGTCAACATGAAAGTAAGAGACAGTCAAATACCACCCAAAAAGAATGCTCAAAATATGCGAAATGTTATTTGTGCAGCGGGTTCTGGTTGCCTCTGTCAACCTAGAGTACGCTTTGACCGACATGAAGGTGGTGCACTCAGCTGGCCACCTACAGTTAAAAAAAAACAAACGCCAGTCGGTCCAACGCCGGCATGGGGGCTTATATGTAGTTTTGTCGTCAAATCAGCTAAATCAAGTCGTCAAACAAGCAATAATATATGAGCCCTAAGCGCGCGAAAATAATACATGTTATTTGAAGATAAGATGTTGATGACATGATCTGACGACATTACTGTAAGCCCGGCCCCGCATGGCACGTCACCGCTTGTGCATAACCTTTATTGCTCATCCAATATTCTCTCAGGTTGTCAATGTCAACAAGGTCCGCCCGGTGCCCCCGGTCCGCAGGGTCGCGACGGCCGCCCCGGTGCCCCTGGTCGTCCCGGCAACCCCGGCTCACCCGGTCGTGACGGCGTGCTCCTGCCTTCCCCACCACCCAAACCACCGTGCCAGAAGTGCCCACCAGGTTGGCTTGGCGGGCGCCGAACTTAATGGGTATACAGTCACCGACCTTTGTAGTGACACATGATCGGGCACAGAGTCTTTCAGTTCACTATAAAGCTTACAAAGTCAATGACAGATCGCGGTGAGGTGATCAAAATATACAATAGTAAAATTTCAAATTCGCTTTGGACAGTAAAATACGCCCATAGTTAATGTCTAAACCCGAACGCTAACCACGCGCAGTTCTGAAACATTGCGCGCAGCTGCATGCCTGGCTGGCAAGCCGCACGCGTGTGTGTTGCCCGAATGTTTCAAAAGTTGACGTTTGGGTTTAGAACCAGATAATAATTATGGGGCGTACCTACATACCTTACTGGGCGGTAGCGAATTTGGAAATTTACTATAATATGCAACAAAACATTCGAGGGGCAAACATTGGTGGAACATTGTATCAAGAAGCCGTGCTCACACGAAAATTCGCAAACATGTTTGATATATAATTTCACACATATAATTCCAGGAGCTCCTGGTCCGGCTGGTCCGCCCGGCCCAAAGGGACTCAAGGGACCACCAGGCGACATTGGAAATCCAGGCGAGGACGGCCTTCCGGGCAACATGGGCGAGCGGGGCATTGAGGGACCACGTGGTCCTCCTGGTGTACCTGGTGACAAAGGCATGCCTGGACCCGATGGCAAAGTCACCAATGGAGCTCCGCCAGGTTGGTGAAGTTGACGGGCTTATTTAGGCATGCTATTTGACTTGGTTCATCTGACTAATTTTTTTTAAAAATGAAGACTTTTTGAATGTTCTGTTACCCGAACTATATTCAACCGACAGTGCGTCCGAGGAACGAGTATATGCGCAATATACAGTTTCGTGAAGGAACGAAAGAACAGCCGAAACGCAACGCATCTACTCGGAACGGAACAGTTTTTCTCTTCCCTTCGGTTTCTGGGCAGAGCAGACCACTGGAAGGCCTGAGATGATCTTTGCTCTTCTGTTGAGGCAAACCAAAAAACCACCAACACCACAAACAAGGGTTTGCCATAACCAAAGCAAGCAATGGTCACTTCAATCAAATTACCTCGAAGAACACTCGAAAAGTCAAGATGTTTTCACCTCGTTCTTCCTGTTCCCCGGAACATTTTTTCGTTCATTCTGAATAGCGTCAGATCGTTCCGTGTGACGTACGCATCCGCATAGTCGTTCTCGCTGTTCCTTGGCTGAAGCACTGGGTCAGACGCAACTATCGTTCCCTCACTGTTCCTTCTGTTTCCTCCCAAGCAAGTGCGTGCACCGTTAGGTTTCGAACATATGCGATCAAAGCAGATTTAATCCGAGTGCGATCAAAGCAGGTTTAATCCGATCATCAGGATCAACGTTTTGATATTCGCAGAGTTGCATATAAGCTCGACCTTCGCATGTAAACCGAGAAACCGAAAATGTTTCCGCCGCCTTATACTTCGTGCACTTGCTAAATTTCAGGCCAACCCGGTCCTCCAGGCCCGCCCGGACCACAGGGCCCACCCGGCGTAGCCGGCAACGACGGAACAAAGGGTGTGCCTGGGAAAGAAGGAGACATTGGTGAAATGGGACTGACGGGTCCAGAGGGAATGCCTGGACTGCCTGGTTAGTTCCTATTGTCTTTGAATTATGCGCGAGTGAACTGTTATTGCTCCACTTTACACTCACAAAGTAAACTTTAAATGGTTTCAAGCTTGTTGAGCACATGTGGATGGATCTACGCGTCGGACTAGAACACAAATTTTTTATCAGAATGGTGACGCCACCAGTTCAGAAAGCGTAAACATTGTTGCTAGACTGGTGAAGGCAACTTTCAATCACATTTGGACAACCTCAAGATATCTTCAGTGGCAGTTCGAGACAGTTCCGCTCTCAAAAAGAATTCTGATTCACGGTATTTTCTTATTTTTCATGGATCGCCAATATTCACATAGGTCCGCCCGGTCCGCGCGGCAAGGTTGGAATTTCGGGCGGTTGCTCCCATTGTCCCGCTCCACGCGCCGGCTCGGCTGCGAATGGCGGACGTCAAGGTTTCGGCACGCAGGGCGGCGGCGGTTTTGGAGGGCAATTTGGTCGATAAATTAACAAAAATGTGAACAAGGGAGTGGAAAAAACGGCAAAGATAGATATTGATACACAAACGATCGATCATGTGCCGTTGCCATATTGTCATATTTGCATAGGTTTCATCGTCTTCAAAACACTTAAACTTCGACAGCATTCCATTTTTTGTTTCTTTATCCATATGATGTTTACCATAGTAATGCCTACATGACGTGATTATTTTGTGATTGTGTTGACATTTTAAACTACAGATGGAGCGAGAGGATAATAAACCTCACCAAATCAGTCGTTTATACGTTGACATTTAACCTGGTGCACCGCATCGCAAATGTAGATTTCGCGCCGTAGATTTAGTCGCCACCGATGAACGGCGGATGAATTCATTAAAAATGTATGATTCCAAGCTGGATGCAAATAATAAGGTTTCAAACAAACGAGCACGAAATTCATACGGATTAATCCCATTACATCTGCAGTGCATGTTTGGAGGTACAGCATACCAAATAATAGATCAGACCAGAACCCCCTAATTTCTGCCAATTTCTGTGGTTATTTCAGGTTATTTGCAGTTATTTTATTCTGTTACTGCCATGCCGCCAGCCAGTGACCTCCAAACAGTGTTTGCTGTCATTTTCCTCCGCTTCAAATTAACAAAGAAAAAACCCAAAAAACTGCCACCGTATTGTCGGAAATAGAACCCGGGGGGTCTATTTTTTTCCGGGTCGGAATTATGGGGGGTCAATTTTAGGGGGGGTTTAATTTTTTGGGGGCCCGCCTGTCGACGGTTAACCAAATCATTGTTAATAATGCCCATAAAAATGGCTTGTTTTCGGTATTTTCTACCTTTAACAGCGTCGATTATGCTTAAAAGCTGTATTCTGTTGTGTACGCAAGCTTAAACAACGTTTGACACAACAACACAGCCCTACCATACCACTAATCTGTGGTACGGTGAAGGTTGGGGGTGGGGTTCTATTAATGGGGGGGTTCTATTTTTGATTTCGAGCCATTTAGGGGGGGTTCAATTAATGGGGGGGGGGGTCAATTAATGGGGGGGTTCTATTTCCGACAATACTAGGAGATAAAAATCTTTGGAAAATCATCCAGGTGCCCTTGTTCATCAGGTTTAACCGTTACACGCAGCTGGCTGTGTGTGTGCATTAGTTAATACACGTGTGTGTGTATTAGACAGCAGCAGCGCTAAACATAAATACCAGTGGATAGACAGCAGTGCGTGTCGGCTGGATGGCTCAGTGGTAAAGGCGTTGGACTCGTGCCTGTGGGACCGCTGGTTCGAGTCCCGCCGGCGCCGTGAAAATTTTTTGTTTTTTTGGCTTTTTTGGTTTAAACTAATTTATACATGCACAAAATGATGAGAAATAGTGTTTATAACAGTAAAATCGGGGGCACTCCTTCGATACTCGGGACCCTATAGTTAAGCCTGTTGTAAGCTATCAAATTGCTGTAAAAAGTGTTCCTAGGGTTTTCAGAGGTGCTGAAAACGATAATGACATCCGTTTCAAGCCTATATTTAAGCCTAACACCTAAAAGCCTGAAAAGCCTAAAAATTGTTTCTTTGATGCCATAACCGGTGTGTGCCGCAGCCGTCGTGTGCGTGTCTTAGCACGTAAGCAACAGGCACGGCGCGCATTGCATAAGCAGGTCTGTGTTACATTGCTTGTGCTTCAGGTCTGTAAGCACTAAGCAATATGGGTGGGCACAATACCCAATACCAATACCACCCAATACCAATACCAATACCAGTGTTTGGTATTGGTATTGGGTGTAATTCTGGTATTGGGTATTGGGTATTGGTATTGAAGCTGGCCTGGTATTGGTATTGGGTATTGGTATTGGGTTTGCCCAGGTATTGGGTCAAAACCAATACCCAATACTAATCCAGAAAAACCCAATACCAAACCAGAGGTCGCAATCGGGCCGGCCCGACCTCGGGCCGGGCCGGGCCGGGCCGAGCCGGGCCGGGCCGCGATTTTGGGCTTTTGGCTCGGGCCGGGCCGGGCCGGGCCGGAGATTTGGAGGGTCGGGCCGGGCCGGGCCGGGCACCCCGGCCCGAAGCTTCTGAAGTGACTTATTTTACTGAAAAAGTAGGGTTTTTTTGTCCAAAATACTAAAATTTCTGACGGATTCAGCAAGTAAGTGATCAGTATTGTCCAGTCGTGTGGCTACCCAGGCGTGCAATCAACCTACTGTACCACCAGAAAGGCCTGAAATCAACCTACCTACTGTACCGACCGGCCGAGCTAGGGGGGAACAAAATTTTTATGTCCAAGTTTAGATGAAAATGTACTCTAAAACCCTCAAAAATTTTCGATTATTTGGAATGAAAAATATGGATTTTATACCATTTTGAGCCAAAAATAGCAACCTACTGTACCAGCCGGGGGGCGGCGACCTACCTACTGTACCAGGATGGCGCGTCATCTACCTACTGTACCTAGGGGGGGACCCCCCAGCCACACCATTGGTATTGTCTATCTGGCGACTTTTTCATGGAAAACATTGAAATTTCAACAAAAAAAATTGATTCAAAAATCGCAAAAATTATGACAAAAATTGGGTTAAAATCTGAGCCAAAAATTCGGGCCGGGCCGGGCCGGGCCGGAGATTTGGGGGTTCGGGCCGGGCCGGGCCGGAGATTTGGGGGTACGGGTCGGGCCGGGCCGGGCCGGGCCGGAGATTTGGGGGCTCGGGCCGGGCCGGGCCGGCCAAACCCGGCCCGATTGCGACCTCTGTACCAAACCAATACCAAACCCAATACCTGACTCAAAACCCAATACCAAACCAATACCAAACCCAATACCAACCCAATACCAGACCAAAAACGAAAAACCCAATACCAAACCAATACTAAGACCAATACCCAATACCCAATACCAATACCAACCCAATACCCAATACTCAATACCAATACCAACCCAATACCAAACCCAATACCAGGCACTTCAGTACTATTGATCTGGTATTGGGTATTGGTATTGGTATTGGGTCTCACCCGGTATTGGTATTGGGTATTGGTATTGGGTCACCAAATTGGTATTGGTATTGGGTATTGGTACAGGACCGGTATTGGTATTGGGTATTGGTATTGGGTGTCAAAAGTGGTATTGTGCCCAGGCCTACTAAGCAACACGTAGCAGCACGCCGGCTGCACTTGGTCTGTGTGCAAAAGTCTAAGCCCAAGCTTGTCGTAAGCTGTTAAGTTGCTGTCATAACTGGCATATTGTTGGGCTGGCAGAGATCCCGTTTGGCGTGCGGTTGAGGAGACCGGAGTCCGAACGGCCCTCTTCAGGGCCACCTCAACTGAAACCATGCACTTGAATACAAAAACAGAAGCAATAACCACGACTGCTACGTGCTGCTTGGTGCTTGCAGACCTGAAGCACAAGCCACTGCTGGCTAACACACCCACGCACGCAGAACAGCCAGGCAGCGCTAGCAGCATTATGTCAGTATGCAATGCGCGCCGTGCCTGTTGCTTACGTGCTAAGACACGCACACGACGGCTGCGGCACACACCGGTTATGGCATCAAAGAAACAATTTTTAGGCTTTTCAGGCTTTTAGGTGTTAGGCTTAAATATAGGCTTGAAACGGATGTCATTATCGTTTTCAGCACCTCTGAAAACCCTAGGAACACTTTTTACAGCAATTTGATAGCTTACAACAGGCTTAACTATAGGGTCCCGAGTATCGAAGGAGTGCCAAATCGGGGTTGGGGTGTCAAAACATAGCCATCATTTTTTGTTTGTTTCCTTCAGCTTGGGCTTGGGCTTGGGCTTGGGCTTAGGCTTAGGCTTAGGCTTGGGATTGGGCTTAGGCTTAGGCCTAGGTTTCTTAGGCTTGTGCTTAAACGTAATCTGAAGCGGCTGGCCTCAAAACGCCGTTTTCTGCCTTTTATAGGCGTGGATGATTTTCCAAAGATTTTTATCTCCTCTTAAAAAACTGCCACCGTATTGTCGGAATCGGAAATAGAACCCGGGGAGTGGCCCTAAAAGCCCCAGGCCCCAGGGCCCCAACCCTAAAAGCCCCAAAATCACAGTCCCCGTCCCTAAAAGCCCCAGGGTCTGGGGCCCCGGCCCTAAAGGCCCCGGGGTGAAAGCCCCGGGTGCAGAGGTCGCAATCGGGCCGGGTTTGGCCGGCCCGGCCCGAGCCCCCAAATCTCCGGCCCGGCCCGGCCCGACCCGTACCCCCAAATCTCCGGCCCGGCCCGGCCCGAACCCCCAAATCTCCGGCCCGGCCCGGCCCGGCCCGAATTTTTGGCTCAGATTTTAACCCAATTTTTGTCATAATTTTTGCGATTTTTGAATCTATTTTTTTGGTTGAAAATTCATTGTTTTCCATGAAAAAGTCGCCAGATAGACAATACCAATGGTGTGGCTGGGGGTGGGGTCCCCCCTAGGTACAGTAGAAGCTAGGTAAGGTAGATGACGCGCCATCCTGGTACAGTAGATAGGTCGCCGCAGTGTAGTACTTGGTCAGGGTGTTGACCAGTGTAGTTCCTGGTCCGGAGGGGGAGATAGCGGACCCCCCGTTTTTTTTCGGAGGGGGAGATAGTGTACCCCCGAGGGGGGAAGGGGGGGGAAGACCCAAATTCGGGAAAAAGTCACTTTTTGAGGGAGAAAATTTGACCTATTTTTGCCCCTTTTTGGAAAAAATTCTTCATAAAAAGGGTATTTTGGCGACTTTTGAGAACATTGACCTGAAAATCACACATTTTAGGCCTAAAAATGCCCATTTTAGGCCTAAAAATGGCCATTTTAGGCAAAAATTGGGGGAGATAGTGTACCCGGAGGGGGAGATAGGGGGATAGTGTACCACCCGAGGGGGAGATAGCGTACCCGAGGGGGGGGGGACCCCCCCTCCCCCCCAGGAACTACACTGGTGTTGACGATAGATAGATTGGGACCCGAAATGTGTTGACGATAGATAGATGACCCAAGTCCGAAATCTGGGGGGGGGGGTCGACCCAAACTTGTTGACGATAGATAGATGGTGGGGGGGGGGGGTCGCCAAAAATCAAGGTATAGTATAGTGTACCAAGTGGGTAATAATGTGTAAATATTAATGAAAATGTACTTAGATGTACTAAATCCGCGCGTAGCGCGCGATTTTTTGCCTATTTGGGACAAAAAATACCGATTTTGAGCCATTTTGAGGCAAAAATACCCATTTTGGGGTCGAAATGTGTTGACGATAGATAGATTGTTCCCAGAATTTGTTGACGATAGATAGATTTGCCCATAAGTGTTGACGATAGATAGATGAAATCAAAAAGTGTTGACGATAGATAGATGAATTTGGGGGGGGCCCCCCACCCCCCCCCCAAGTACTACCCTGGGTCGCCGCCCCCCGGCTGGTACAGTAGGTTGCTATTTTTGGCTCAAAATGGTATAAAATCGATTATTTTTCACTCCATATAATAGAAAAATCGCGCGCTGCGCGCGAAATGAGGCCCCCCAAGCCCCAAGCTCGGCCGGTACAGTAGGTAGGTTGATTGCAGGTCTTTGTAGCGGTGTGGTACAGTAGGTTGATTGCACGCCTGGGTAGCCACACCACTGGACAATACTGATCACTTACTTGCTGAATCCGTCAGAAATTTTAGTATTTTTGACAAAAAACCCCTACTTTTTCAGTAAAATAAGTCACTTCAGAAGCTTCGGGCCGGGGTGCCCGGCCCGGCCCGGCCCGGCCCGACCCTCCAAATCTCCGGCCCGGCCCGGCCCGGCCCGAGCAAAAAGCCCAAAATCGCGGCCCGGCCCGGCCCGAGGTCGGGCCGGCCCGATTGCGACCTCTGCCCGGGTGCATTCGTCGATACCCTAAAAGCCCCGGGGTCCTGTGTTTGGACCCTAAAAGCCCCAGGCCCCGTGGTCGGGACCCTAAAAGCCCCGGGCCCCGTGGTCGGGACCCTAAAAGCCCCAGGCCCCGTGGTCGGGACCCTAAAAGCCCCGGGCCCCAGGCCCCGTGGTCGGGACCCTAAAAGCCCCGGGCCCCAGGCCCCGTGGTCGGGACCCTTAAAGCCCCGGGCCCCGTGGTCTGAAATGAGATTGCAGAAATTTTACATCATCCTCCTGCTCAATAAAACTAAAAAAAGTTGAACCCAACAAAAGAAAGAGATTGTGAAATGAAAAACAAAACAGCTCGATTTGTCGATTTGATCTTTTTGATAGGTTAATTGATGTTACAGTTCTAGTGGAGAAAGTACATCTGATTTCTGCAATCTCATTTCAGACCACGGGGCCCGGGGCTTTTAGGGTCCCGACCACGGGGCCCGGGGCTTTTAGGGTCCCGACCACGGGGCCCGGGGCTTTTAGGGTCCCGACCACGGGGCCCGGGGCTTTTAGGGTCCCGACCGCGACCACGGGGCCTGGGGCTTTTAGGGTCCCGACCACGGGGCCTGGGGCTTTTAGGGTTGGGGCCAATCAGTGTAGTTCCTGGGGGGGGAGGGGGGGTCCCCCCTAAGGTACACTAACCGCCGCGACCAAGGTACACTAGTACACTAACCGCCGCGCCAGGTACACTAACCGCCTCAATTTTTAGGCCTAAAATGGGCATTTTTAGGCCTAAAATGGGTGATTTTTAGGTCAATGATGTCAAAAGTCGCCAAAATACCCTTTTTATGGAGAATTTTTTTCAAAAAGGGGCAAAAATCGGTCAAATTTTCTACCTCAAAAAGTGACTTTTTCCCGGATTTGGGTCTTCCCCCCCCCTTCCCCCCCAGGGAGGTACACTAACCGCCGCACGGAAAAAAGGGGTAGGTACACTAACCGCCGCGCCGGACCAGGAACTACACTGGGGCCAATGTCCCCCTGGGGCCTCCCTCTGGGGCTTTTAGGGACGGGGCTCGGGGCCCCCGGGGCTTTTAGGGACGGGGCCCGGGGCCCCTGGGGCTTTTAGGGCCACTCGAACCCGGGGGGTCTATTTTTTCACTGGGGTCATTTTGGTAGGGTTCAATTTATGGGGGGTCAATTATTGGGGGGTTATATTTACACAGCCTTACCATACCACTAATCTGAATCTGTGGTACGGTCAGTGTGGTTCCTGGTCAGTGTACCTACCCCTTTTTTCCGTGCGGCGGTTAGTGTACCTCCCTGGGGGGGAAGCAGTGCTGTGGCTGGGGGGGGGGGGGGGTGGGCCCCCGGCCCCCCCAATGGTACTCTACCTGCCCCGGCCTGGTACGCTACCCCCCTACCCGCCCCGCTCTGGTACCCTGCCCCCCTACCCGCCCCGCCCTGGTACCCTACCCGCCCCGATTTTTACCCCCAAAATGCCCATTTTTCGGTCAAAAATGCCCAAATTTCGACCGAAAACCCTAAAAAGTGCAAAAAGTGCTCGTTTTTTCTTTTTTTTCCTCGATCACCATTTTTTCATTTTTTTTTGTTTCCTTTTTTTGATTGCCATTTTTTCCTCAGAAAAAAGGAAAAAAATGAAAAAAAATATTATCTATCTCTTATTAACTATCTCTGCCTCTTAGTGACGAATAGACACGAATAAATGCGATTACAAGCGAAAAAACAGCCTTTCAAACCCCTTTTTAGGGGTTTTTGGGGGTATTTCTGGGAGCAATTTTTCAGGTTCGGGTCAGTAAATTAATAGAGGCCCCCCGGAGGTAGGACAATTACGGAAGTAAAAATAGTTACAACACTGGTTGTAACAAAACTACAGACAATGCGGTACTTTAATTCATTCGACTTTCCAACTTCTTTCCGGTGAAAACGGAGGTTCAGGCGCACACGATGGAAGGATCAGAATGCTCAAACACTGTTGATTTCGACTGGATACCAGCGGACATAATCGAATACATTTTGTTGCATCTAACGCCCTACGGAGATCTGCAAAATTGCAGACTTGTCTGTCGTTCCTGGAATCGTATCGCGTCAGGTTCGTTAGCCAATCTGATTGGCGATCATCCTGGTGTTTCGTAGCGTAGTTTTGTTGCTGCTTCTAGCACAAAACCGAGATCGTGCGGGCAGCGGGAGTTGGGTTGCGCGGTTGAGGATAGGGTGTTTTGGGCACGGCAGGCAGACCCAAAGATCTTGGGAGGGTCATTTGCGGCATGCCCCCTGCCTCAGCAAAGCATAGCAGACAAACCTATTGAGGTTTTTGTTAGCAGCCTGTTATAACAGGTAGGAACCGCAGTTTGAGTAACACGCGTTTTGTCCCCCCAAAAAGTCGGTGTCGGGCCCTCGAGGCCTACCGCATTCGTATTCCACAACACAAAGTTCCCAAAAATTTAACAAAATTAAACACAATACAGCGCACCCCCACCCCCCCCCCCCCCAATAGGTGAAAAAATAGAGCCCCCACATCACATACAGAGCGACTCCATAAAATAAAGTACCGGTAATTTCGGGCAATTTATTCTATTTTCGAAAGGTATAGTGCTGGTTTTCCGCAAAAAAAAACCTGTTCCATGTCCTACTGCCCAATCAATATGCATGATCATGATAATTCAACATTTTCGGAGCGATTGAGCGACTTCGTCGTTTGCACGACCGATGCGACAATTTCGAGTGGTATTTGTTGCAAGTGCCCGACGCCGTGAAGTACACGAGTACCGTCGCTGAACGATGTTCCCATTCCGCCTGCTATCATTCGAGTGGATTTATGTGCGTTCGGCCCACGGTTGTTTTTTTTGCAAAATGGGCTCATTCAAAATTTTAAGTGGCCCAAGGAGCCACCATTAGTGGCAACAAAACACTGGTTCGGTCGGATTAGCTAGAAATTCACATTGTTACGCATGCAGGTCCTGTTTGTTTTATTTTGTACTTCTTCGCACCGTTTTGAGATTTTAGGCGATTTTGATTTTGAGTGCTCGTCGATTTTGCGACGCCCGATAAGTTTCGCTATGAATTGTCATTTATTGTGTACTCAGAATAAGACAGATAATTCGTCCATCTCACACTGATTGGCCATCCCTCCACCTCCTATATTTTATCCCCCTATATTTCCTCCGGGTATCTCCCCGAGTTTTTGCTTGAAAATGGCAAATTTAGACCTGGATCTCCCACGCCCTCCTATTCAGGGCTCAGGGGGACTGTCTCCCCTCCGGAAACAAAGGGGCGGGTTTGCCATCTCTTTCTCATCTAGACCAGGAACTACGCTCTGGAGCCACATGGTTGTGTGTGCTTTGTGGGGAGTGAATTTGCCATTTCCGTTTCTGCAGGTTCGTGTTCGGTGGCTGTACGGCAGCGTACACAACGTTCAATGATCTCTGGAGGTTCGATCTATCTACACGCAGCTGGTCGCGACCCGTGCCCACCGGTACCTATCCCACACCCAAGGTAGTGCGCGTTGCTGTTCACTTGACACATGCAGATTTGAGATAGACGGTGCTGCTTGGCCCGTCGTACCCGCGAATACCCGTTTCGGTCTTGACGGATTCTGATCCGCACAAGCTTTGGACATATATGTATAGGCAAACCACACCGACACGAGCTCGATTTCGCAGCTGGCCGAATAGTGAAACATTCTGACGTGGCTGCTGATTTGGGAAATGATACACGTTGAAGAATACAAAGTGGGGCATGATGATTTTCTCTTTCTATTCGTTTTGAATACACAACACCTTCGAAATCGGGCTCGTGTTGGTGTTGTTTGCCTTTATTTTATTAGCGCTTTCGCAGGCGTAATAAATTAGGAAACAAAGATTTGACCAGCGTTAGAGTTGTTTTTTAGCCGGCTGGAAACATTTTTGGGTTTGTGCCAGAAATGGGCTGCTCCAATGGGTGTGCGCCAGAAAGACTTCTAACGACACCCATACCACGTTTGCTCGTGTGTACCCCGTCCGATCTGGCAGGCTAAGCAGTGTTTGGCCTGGTTAGTTCTGTGATCAACCCCCAGCGGACGGAGCAACATCAAAGTGGTGTCGTGGGTCAACCCAGCCTTCCATCCCTGAGAAGGGTCGGTAAATGGGAAGCAGCAATTGCTGCGGGTAACAGGCACCTACCCATTAGAGTCACCGGCAACGGGTTGTTGGTAGGTCCCTCGCGGAGCCTAAATTCTGCGGAACTCCTTTACCTTTTTTTAACGCGCTGAGAACAAAAGTTTGGCAATCCTTCAAATCCGAGACAGGCCCCAGATCTGGTGACCGAAGTTGTTTTTTTTCCAATTTACACTGGAGACCTATTTGTCTGATTTCAGGCTTGTGCAACAATGGTTGAGTATAATAAATGTCTGTATTTGTTCGGCGGCTGGTCAAAGTCGAGTCCGAATCCAATCCATCAAACAGCCATGTTCTTCAACGAATTACACTGCTTCGATCCCGCCAGCACCACTTGGCATCTGGTATGTCTATTATATGTTTTGTTATCTTTGAATTTTTTGAAAAAAAAAACTTGAAATTACCTGTCGTTTTGTCTGGAGAACGAAATGCTGGATGCAGAAAATGACTGGGAATTTTTTTTGACACTGTGCCCCACGTTCACTTCAGGGTTTCATCACATCTACCACTACCACGGTCACCGTGGTAGTGGTAGATGTGATGAAACCCTGAAGTGAACGTCTCAAATGATAATCTTGATTGGATTTGATATATAATACCGTTCCCAATATGCCGCTAAGATCTTCCTTCGTCGTCCAGTATAACGGCTCATCGCAACCAAGACTGTACGTCAACTATACAAAAAATCTGAATTCTGTGTTGGTCCAAATGTGTGCTTGACCAGTGTAGTTCCTGGTCCGGCGCGGCGGTTAGTGTACCTACCCCTTTTTTCGTGCGGCGGTTAGTGTACCTCCCTGGGGGGAAGGGGGGGGGGAAGACCCAAATCCAGGAAAAAGTCACTTTTTGAGGTAGAAAATTTGACCGATTTTTGCCCTTTTTGGAAAAAATTCTCCATAAAAAGGGTATTTTGGCGACTTTTGACATCATTGACCTAAAAATCACCCATTTTAGGCCTAAAAATGCCCATTTTAGGCCTAAAAAAGCCAATTTTAGGCAGAAATTGAGGCGGTTAGTGTACCTGGCGCGGCGATTAGTGTATTAGTGTACCTTGGTCACGGCGGTTAGTGTACCTTAGGGGGAATTCCCCTCCCCCCCAGGAACGACACTGTGCTTGACTGATGGTGCAGCTGAAATCTGAACCCTGATTTGATCGCCGTAATCTGTATTATTTTTTTTGCAGTCGTGCAGCGACGGTGCGCCGCATCTGGCTGGCCATTCGTGTTCGGTCGTGGGCGAGCACATGGTCGTTTTCGGCGGCTCGTTTGGGAACGCCAGCTCGAATCACGTCTGGCTGTATCATTTCCGCAAACGTCAATGGTCACAACTTCGGCCCGCGTCCGCGACTGGTTCGTCGATATTTGTGTGTTGCTTTTCTGAACGATGGTCTGTTTTGTGTTTGTGTGATTGTGTTAATGTTGGGCCGACGGCAAAAGATCAGTTCGTTTGGTGTGTTAGACGAGCGGGAGCACAAATGTCACGCCGATGGTCTCGATTACCCAGTGAAACCTGGGCTTAGTTAGCTCTCCAGAAACACTGTATTAAAATATTTTTTTAATTCTTCCGTTCACAATTAACCTTTTTTCATACTCTCGCGTGCTAATTACGAATTCGTTGAGTGAGGCACTGACATGGCACTTTAGATGTGCGTAACGTTGACGTGACGACACAGTTTTCAACCAGTCTGTTAGCGCCACAGCTAGCTTCAATCGGCCAGTCACATCTTTTTTTTGACATCGCTGGATTAAACAGGAAAGTTTCTCAAGTATAGCAGCCACGAAATGCGCTATTTCATTCGGATAGTGCAGGCCTGGGCCTGGACTTTCAAGATAGTTGCTTTACAAAAAAAACACCGATCAGTTGTCTGCGCCCTTCCCTTACTACTCTCCAATGCGCATCTCTAGCAGCACCCCTTCCATCTTAGGCTCGCGCCCAACACCGCGCTACGGTCAAAGTCAGGCTGTACTCGACAGTGAACATCTGGTGATCGTCGGCGGTTGCGGTGGACCGAATATGATATTCAGCGATGTCTGGCTGTTGACCATTGACTGGGCGCTCAAACAATGCTCGTGGCACGAGGTTGGCGTGCTGGGGGCAATTGTTCTCCTGATTTCAGGCTTCAATTTCATATTGTGTGCTGCGCGCCTTCGTTTCATTCGGCCGATTTTCACAGGCTACCGGGTCATTGTCAGCGCGAATGCACCAGATGACCAGCCACTTGACCGCGCGAAGCATCGTCAGTAGAAGAGAACTAGACGGGGCCTGTGTCTATCTAAAGCTAAAGCTTCGCGCCCGCGCACGCTGGGCTATCCTAAAACCTGTTAGCATACCCAAAGCTATCCGTGAAAATTGAACCGTGCCCCCGAGGGAGGGGGCCACAGACATACATACGTCTTCCTGTTTTACTAGTATAGATGCACGCGGGTTTCATACCCGTGTTTATTCGACCAGACAAGCACAGCGCAGCGCAACAATTCTCATTTTATTGTTGTCGTGCGTGATTACACACTCATGCATTTACATTGTCAGATCACGGTCCTGAATGGCGACCATTGTGCGCCGCAACTTTGGTCGCACGCGGCGTGCCAGGTGGCCGACAAGTTGGTCGTATTGAGCAAACGGCTGCGAACTCATAACACCAATGCTTCATCCGGTGAGGCAGATTTGCGCACTGACCGGTGGCGGATCCAGCTTTTGGCCAAGGGAGGGGCCACATTAAAAAAAATCATTTTTATCTTGTGCTCGTTCCATTTTGGAAAAGTCATTTTTATCTGGTGCTTGTTTCAAATTTCGCGATTTTAACTCCAAATATTGTGGAAGATGTGACGCGAAATTTTGGTACTTTTTGCGCGCGCAATTGAAAATTGGTGTGTTTGACGCGCGAAGCGCGCGATTTTTGGACCTTTGAAGTGTATCTGAGTGAAAATCCTGCGATTTAGGGGGTCCTTTTTCCTTCTTCCTTCCGAAACGGTGCCCCCCTTCAGGGGCCAAATGGACCAAAAGGGGTGGGGGCCATGGCCTCTGTCGCCCCCCTGGATCCGCCTTTGGCTGTGACCCTCTCTACGTCATGATCATCTGATCAAATTGCGGTGGTCGATGGCCGATGTCACCGTCGGCGATCGAACCTGCCTGCCAAAGTGGCGCGAGTTATTCCTGTTGAGATTTAGAATCTTTCCACATCATCTCATTGACACAAATTTCGATCAGCGTAACAGTTTCTTTGTTGATTGAGCCCTGAAAAACACTACTGATGGTACTGGTCTAAATTAGTGTATTAGTAAATCGCAGAACATTTTTACACCGAGACGGATAGCATTACGGTCCCCGACCATGTTTCATATCAACAGGTCCAAATGTTTCACCAGCCTTTCATTAGTTTAGGTTCTTCATTTATTTATTATAGGCAAATCAGCCATACTTTGCAGTCAGACCGTACCGTACCACATCCTGAATTCTTACACACCTAAAATGTGTCGGATTGCTGTAGCCACGTCGCGCGTGGCTTGCTTGTGAAAGAGCCAAGATCATGAAACATTTAGGGTGCGTTTGTATGAGTCGTTTATCGGCTAACCGCGCGAGACGTGGCTACAGTAACCCAAAATATTTCAAGTGTGTAGGAATTCAGGGTGATACGGTATGGTCTAGGTCTGCAAAGCACGGCTGGTTTGCCTTTATTCATGTTTTTATTTACAACATCGCTCGCAATCAAAGACACACACACACACGCACAGGTCGTTACATGAGCATGTCGCAGCATCGTGGCAGTGCAGATATGTTGTCAGCTGGTGACGCCTGTTCGACGTCAACGGTGTCACTGAATGAACGTGGATCGACATCATTAGGACTGCCGCAGGGCAATCTGATTCCACCGAGGTGGGTGGGTGCTTGGTTGAACGGTACTACCCGAGCTCGCGCCGCCCAGCGTCCGAAAGCGGCAGAAAACTGGGTTTTTATGATTCGTATAGTAAATTTCCAAATTCGCTGCCGCACACTAAAATACGCCCCATAGTTAATGTCAAGTTATAAACCCGAACGCTAACCATGCGCGGTTCTGAAACATTGCGCGCAGCTGCCTGGCTGGCTGGCAAGCTGCGTGTGTGTTGGCTGTCCGAATGTTTCACAAGTTGAATTTCGGGTTTAGAACCTGACATTAACTATGGGGCGTACTTTACTGTGCGGCGGCGAATTTGGAAATTTACTATACTGCTTTACTTTGTTACGGATGGAAGGAATGTATTCACTGGGTCATTTTCACTAGAAAGTGGCGTTGGGGACCAATCCCTTAAACATGGTTGGCTGAGGTGGCCCTGAAGAGGGCCATTGGGTTGGGGGTGAGTGGACCGAAGCCCAGTGGTGTGACTACCCAGTGATTGGCAGCCACGGTTTCGTGTAACGCCTCGACTTCGTGTTTGCATCTTTTGGCTGGTGCGATCATTGCTGTTGTTCGCCACCAACCACTTTTCATGTTGTCAGTCTTGACGCCTCTACAGTTTGGCTTTTTTTGTGCCTGGGTCCCATCCCAACTGGTGCTCAATCTTGATGATCCCAACACCATTTTTGTCAAATTAATCCCAAGATTTCGACCAGGCGCCGGCGGCTGGTTTGCCTGAAAGCGGTTTTTTCGATGTGGCTATAAACTTTTCGGAGCGCCTTTTGACATGTAAAATTATCTAATGATATTTTGTACTTTAGTTCAAATAAGCGAGAAACTTGACTCCAACGCAACCCAACCTTGTGAAACATCACACAGACGTAAACTGCTCACGTCGCGATCGCTGGATGAACAGGAACCACCGCCATCGCCCAAGTCGGCGCACGAACGAAAGACGACCGAATTGCAGCGCGCCAGCAGTATACCAGGTTGTCGGTTGCTTGCTACTTTTGTGATTTTTATCTATCATGTCATGTCAGCCGTAGAAAGTTTGAATGCAAGCTGAAGGATTACGACTGCGGTCGGATCGCACTTCAAGGCAAAAGCAACACTTAGGGCGAACTTAGGTTAAATCCGGAATCCGGAAACCGGAAATAATTTGCATGCAAAAATACAAAACATTTCCAGACTCCTCAAATATTTCCGGAAAACGCAAAAACTGACATGCAAAAATAATGCGTTTTCCGGAAATATTTCCGGTTTCCGGATTTAACCTAAGGCCGCCCTAAGAGATGTTGACTAGATGCACGGGTAGCAAGTTCTTCGCTGATATGCGCAAAATACGGCCGAAATGTAAAGGTAAACTAGACCAACACGCGCCCGATTTCGACGATGGTGTGCTTACAAAACGAATAGAAAGAGAAAATCCTTGTATTCTACAGCGTGTAACATTTTCCAAATCAGCAGCCACGTATGAATGTTTCACTCACTAATCTGTCACGTCCGAAATCGGGCTCGTGTTGGCGCAGTGTTACTATAGCTTGCATTTACCTTGCCCGAAATCAGTCGCACTGTCACGTTTGGCAGTGAAAAGTTTGGTCCAAGTTTGTTGCGTCGTTGATGATAGCAATTCAATTGACGAATGTTTCAGCAATAATCGTGGGCGAAATTCCGAAATTGGTGGTGACGAAGGAGGACAACAGCGGTGACAGTTCCGGTTCGGACACCAGCGGACCGATGGTCTGTGATGATGCGCCCGGTGCCGCCGCTTCCCGGTGCATTGCGTTGGTCGCGTCCAATCTGCTGCCATATCAGGTATATCGTCGCTGTCGCGCCAAAAGTGTCTATGTCTTTTTTTTTGTTACTTTGAGAAAATGGCAAAACAAAGTTTGGACCCCAAAACAAAAATACTAGAGTGCGTCCTGCAAACTGATTTTTGTGTGCATTGTTGGTGCTACGTTTGGCTGTCAAATGCGTCATCTCTTGGAGGGCTGCGTCTTACCGAGCTCTGATCAGGCTTGTCATATTATGCCATGCCTTGTCATATTATGAGCTTCACTCGAGCAGTAAGATCTGCTCGAGGTCCGTTTTGGAGGGCAATTGGCCAGAGGCGTTCGCACAGATTAGGCCTGGCACCGGCACCTCGACCGTCTGTGAAAACAGGCCGAAATGGGCGAAACTCACTGCTGTTACATTATTGTGGCATTGGTTTTTTGGGTGTTTCACGGTGCCGTTTGCATGTACAAATCTTTATTTATCGTCTAAAAATTCGGGCACTTTGATGGAACGAAATTTGGTTAATTTTGGAGAAAAAAACGTGCGTCTGCGATCATGTCATGAAAATCTAAAATGATATTTTTGCAGGCTACCGAAGTCGAACCGCCTAATCTCGATGTACCGCGACCGACCGCGCCGCGATACCAACATCGACACGCACACGCACAGCCATCTGTTAGTAAAATGGGTGTTATGATCGGTTGGAAATGATTTCGAAACACGATCTTGGCATTTCAAATTCTTGTTATCACGATGATTCCTCGCGTACAATTATAGACAATGCCGAATTTGAATGCCTTCGTGTGAACTGTGCTCTCTGAAATATCAGCAGATTATTGTCCCAGTTTGTATTCCGCAAACGACAAAGGACGCGACCTGCTGATTTTCACAGAGAGCATTGATTTGCACGTAACACACACTTGTCATTGTGGCTTTCTTTTGTTTTGACTAAAATGTGGTGCATTTCCCTTAGAACACCAAAATCTGGCCACTAGAGTTTTGGAATTCAGGTGCCAGACTGAAATTTCGGCCTCTGCGAATCTGCGATTTGGATAGTGGCACCTAGTTATTTCCAACAAGAGCTCTGCTTTGTGAAACATCACACAATATCATCACACACACACACAGATCCGTCCGAACGCGAGTGCGGATCGCGGCAAACGACTGGAGATGCTGCGTCGGATGGAGGACTACATTCGCAGTCGGGCGGCGGCAGCGAGTCGACAAGCGAGCAGCGACCAGAAACAGCAGCATCAGGCGCATTCGCAACGAACTGGCTCGGCACCGTTCGTCCACGTGACCGCTCCAGGCGGCACGGATGCGGTCGGCGATCAAGCGTTAGTTGGTTCTGGTTGCAAGATTGTGATCGTCTCAGTGGTGTCGTTAAGGGGGTTGGGGGTTACCCCCTGGTATGGGGTATGGAAAATTTTTTTCACTTTTGGAACAAGCACCCCTAAGAAATGACTTTTTGACCCCGCGAAGTACCAAAATTGACAATTTTTCGTCTAAAAATGTCAAAAATCGCTTGCTGCCGCAAATAAACTCTGTTTTATGCACTTTTAGACCGCTTTTGGTACTTTTAGAAGATTTTTGGGGTCATTTTTTCAGAAACCCCCCTCGGGTATGGGAATTTTTTGAATTTTTGGAGAAAGCCCCCCTGGTATGGGAAATTTTTGATTTTTGGGGGTATGTATGGGAAATTTCCCGAAAATTGGGCTGGGTATGGGAAAATTTCGATTTCTCAACGACACCACTGGATCGTCCAGATGGAAAAGTTCTGATCAAAACAAGATTATGTGGGGCGCTTGCGCTGACGATGTTCTGCTGGTGTATCGCCCGGCTGTGAAACCAGGATCAAGCGGGCCCAACCTTTGCACACGCTGCGCAATTGATGTTCGCAATATAGAGTGGTAATACGGCTGATGTGCTAGCAAAATTGCATTCTAAAATTTCAACAAGCTTTCCTAATGTAGAAGATCACCAAAGTTCGATCAGCCTGTCTGCAGTTTTTTCAAACAATTTGCGCCTAGATTTTTCTACGTGTTTAAAAAGGTTCAAATCGTACGTAAAACTGTGAGCCAATAGTCGAAATTGCGAACGAAAACTTCCTGATTTGAAATCGCCACAATCCTCCGCTCCCATTTTCAGTTTGTCGAGCGCCGAAAGCTCGCCAAACGTCGTCCGCTTCCGTCCCAGCAGTCCACCGCCCAAATTCAAACGTCATCGACCGTGCGACTTCATGCTGTCTCGCAATCCGATGACCGTTTATGTGCTTGAATTGGGCAATGTGCTCGAAGGTAATTGAGAATTGTGTTGGTAAATCGTCGGGTGCAATCCATCGGTTAAAATGTTGGCTTAAATGTTCCAAATAAACTTTTTTTGCTGTCAAAAATGTTGTTGATCATTGCCAAAGTTTGAAAATACTTAGCATGCCTAAGCGGGTATACCAATTGCTGGGAACTGGATTTGATTTGATCATGTGCCTCAGTCACGAGCGTCGAAATGTTTTTTTGTAAAAAAAATGGCATCTTTGTCGTGGGTATAGTTGCAATTTTTCCGCAAGAATATATTTACTGAAAAAACTTTTTTCGGAAAAACCGTTTTTTTTCGATATTTTTGTAAGCCAAAATTTGGTCGCCTGTTAAAATAGGGTACATTTGGGCAAAATGTGGTCTAAAATTGCTTCGTGACGAGAAGTCATGCTGGATAAGTCGACCAAAGACACAAAAAAATGGTGGTTTTTTGGAGGATTTGAGAAACTGACCTCGCGACTGTCCAAGTTTTTTGGAAAATTTGGAAATTTTTCCGAAAATTTCCGATATTTTTCCAGTGTCCGGGAAAATATCGGTTCGTTATTTTGGCCTCTGGAAAAAAACGTTTTTAGGACAAAAAACGGTTTTTTTCCACTTGCAACTATAGTCCTGGGTTTCGGCGTAAAAGCTGTTTGTTGGTGCGCAGGTGTGGAATCGCTCTTTTTGCCACGATCAATTCAACAGCTCTCATAAACAATGCGGAACATTTTCAACGAACAGCGTAGTTGGCGCGCCAGTCGATCGTCTGACGTTTATTCGCCCTAAACTTTTATTCGTGTCAAACAAAACCCGACCATGAATCCAGCCAGGTGCATACCGAGGTCATCCATCATAGCCGAATGGCGAGTGTTCAGGAGATGGAATGCAACCCATAAACAACAACGTTGCTTGTTTCCAGGCTCAACCGCCAGCTGGCGTATCGTCGACAGTCCGCCCGACGCACCCGAGGACACCATACTGTACTCGCTGTGCAAGGGACGCGGCGAACTGATATTGTTCGGAGGTAATAAATTTGAATTTGTGTCCACTTCGATTTGTTCGGTCAGGTCTATATTGGTGGAAAAACCGGTTCTTTATATTTCGTGAACACAAACCGAAACACAAGAACCCGCTTGAGCAAGACCGCTTTGAGCACGACAAAAATGGCATAATCTGAAAACGATGAGGCCTAGGCATAGCCCCGAACATAAAGCATAGCCTGGTGTAAGCCTAAGCCCAGGCTGATAAGAAGATAACCGTACGTCATAGTCATTGGAGCAAAGCTTGGTAAAACTGCTCAAACTCGTTTGTTCAATTGGCCGGCCATCATGGCGACTCTCCAAACGTGTAGCTGGTGGTGCAGATGTACTCACTCCGATGGGGATACGGACAAAACAGCGGTGGACAAAACATGAGGGATCAAAACAGCGGGTACTGAAGACAGCTATCTTTGTCATTAGGCCTAGGCTTGTGGTTGGGCTTGGGGCTAGGCGCCTACACTGCAATGTGTAAATATCTGTTTAAAAGTGGCTGCTATCTTTCGAAAACCGCTGTTTTGCCCCCCCCCCACTGACACCTCCGATGATCGACTCTATGGGTCCATTCAGGTATGCGCTCATCGAACCAAAGCGAACAGCAGGGTTTGGATGTGACCCCATTCACGCATACGATTACGAACGAAACCTACATTCTGCGGCCGGAAATCACGCTGTGAATTGGTGCAGTGATTAGCTTTATGGTGATGGCTGCTAATTGATGTGTTGTGTGTGTATTTATAATGATATTTTATTTATAATGTTGTTAGGTAGTGTGGAATTTCGACGTTGTTCTCCTCTTGTCAGCACAATTGAAGCCGTTCGCGTTGACCAACGATGGTATTCCAAGGTTTATTTTATTGTTCTCAAGCAGGGTGTTGTTTGAGTAGCTTAAGGTCCACCACGAAATGTGTCAATGTTGACATAAACTGGTTCAAAGATTGAGACGAATCAATACTACGCCGAAATACAGAGCCACGACGAATGAATTTGAAAGTGGCAATGAAGAAATGCTCTTAGGCGACATCAGGACAATTTTTCAGCACATGCTAAAGGCAAACTACGCCAACAAGAGCCCGATTTCGCAGCTGGCAGAACAGTGAAACATTCTGACGTGGCTGCTGATTTGGGAAACATTACACGTTGAAGAATACAAAGTGGAGCATGACGATTTTCTCTTTCCATTCGTTTTGAATACGGACCACCTTCGAAATCGGGCTCGTGTTGGTGTAGTTTGCCTTTGAATGGCCATTTGGACCCCAAAGCCATTCTTGGAACGCCTTGGCTGACCAGCATTGCACATACTTGTTTGTTGTGAATTATACTTGCCATGCACCGTAAAGGAATAATGTTGAGCACTGAATCTTACTTATGAAACGCGCAATCAAATATTCGAAAGGAAAGTAGGACTAATTTGTCTCTTAAATTTTTTCATGGTGCACTAACTTGGATGATGAATGAAAAACACTGTGTCCTTTGACTTCATATTTTAGCGTGTCCAGTTAAAATTGTATTATTAAGTGTTATATGCCCTGCCCTAATGTTAACTTGTATATTTTTCGGAGTACGTGACGTAGTAACACGCACTGCACCAATTTACGTCATCGTTGCGTAACGCTGTTGTATTTCACATTTCCACAAAAACGGTTTGAAAAAGCATTCTGACAAACGTGTGTAACTGGTCGACTGAATAGATTTAAATAAAAATTTCTATGTTTATCTCGCAGATGGTGACTTTGGATGGCCAGTGGTTGTTTTGCCATTTCGCCAGGTTCGCCTGAAATATTTTGCTGCTACATATTGGTTTTTTTTAAATTTAGCATAGTTTTTCAATATTCATAAAAATTTATTGCAGTTTTCACTCGATTATTGTGATGAGCAGTTCGTTAAAGATATGCACACTCGGTGACGAGGTGAAAAATGTGCTCAAAAAATTTCGATTCTCGAAAAATGAGGTCACCACGGCCATTATTTGTAAGTTTTGAGTGTTAGATTTGTTGAATTTTTACAGTAATTCCCGGTCTGACTTGTGTCACCTGCTGAAATAAATACATGGTGACAAACGAATGCCATTATCCGCTCTGTTTCAGTGAAAGTGCAAAAGGATTCGCAAGAAATCGTGGTAGAAGAAGAATTCGATGTTAGTGATTCAGTTTTGGGTCATCAGTTGATGTTTCAAAGCGGATATGCAAAAGTTTTCAGTTTGGATTTGTGTAATTTGTTTGCCGGTATCTGGTCTGGTCTTACTTTTGATGTCCGAGGCAGAGCCAGTAGTTGCAACTCTCAAAAATATACCGAATATTTCCGTGTGTGCGTGCTACGATGCGCCTATCAAATTTTTTGTGTTGGTCGCAGTTCCACGGCGAAGCATCGCCCAATCTGTGCACAATTTTCTCGAAGCACTACCTGCGCCTGACCGACTGATGTTTCGTAGCTACTGGAAAAACCCAACACAGAATTGTGATATGGACGAAGTGCAATCGAGTCTGTCCGCGCAACAGCCGCGATTCATTCTCATCAGTTATCGCTTCGAACACTCTGATGGTCGCGTGTCCTACCCGTTGTGTTTGGTCTACTACAGTCCTTCCGGTTGGTACGGGGCCGTGTTTATTCGTTTTGGGGCTCGAGCACAGTGCACCGTCTGAACCCGACGTTTTCGATCACAAGAATGATAGTTGGGCCGTCAACGGGAAATTTTGGGGCAATAATATGGTTCAAAAATTTGCACTGTACGACCGGGTTTCATTACATCGCAGAGAGTTTCGGTGGGAACACTGTAGTTCACCTGCCAGAGAGCACTGTACTTATATTGCGCAAATGAAGATATAAAGGCTTTGTAGTGCTTCAAAACGTTGTTTCGCTTTCCTTCACCATTGTGCTGTCCTGTAGCTTTGTGCCGTTTCAGGCTGCCACCCCGAACTACAGATGCTCTACGCCGGCAGCATGCGCAGTTTGGCTGCCGAGGCCGGATTAAATACGGTTAGTGCGAACTGCGAATTGCGAATTTTCTTTTGACTCTTGATTGGGTTTGAATTTTTTTATCCTTGACTCTGGATCGGGTTTGAATGGCTTTTTATTCAGAACATCGAAGTGCGCGATTTAGACGACCTTAACGACGAGTACATTCGAGACAAATTAAGCCGATAGCATGCATATTCACACCTACTATTCCGTTGTGTGTGCTCCTGTCGTTTCCACTCAACCAACCCTAACCTACTTACCCTTTGGAGGTGCCCTGATGTACATCACGTGATCAAACCACTCAGCCCTATTCTAATCATTTTGTATAATACTTCAATATAACGACTGTCGCGCTCCTTGTCTTTTCTTGCAATATTTTATCGTGAAAGTGTGATCCTTATTGTTCTATCCCCTCAGATTTGCATCAGTCTTTCTTTCTGTTCCCAACCTGTTGATTTATCAACTTCTTTTTTTCTGGCTTCCCCTGTTGTAACCGGGTGTACTGTGACCCCCGTTGCCAATATTTGGTGCCACATACATGGTGTGTTTGCTTGATGACTTTGAACTTAAGAATTGTTGGAGCATAATTATCATTTTATGCCACCTCATTCCTAATTGTTCCGTTTAAGTACTGTATGTTTAGTTTTGTTAATTTTGTGCAATGCGTTGCTTCAACTAACGTGTTCCGAACAATGTGCAAGTAAATTATTTCAAATCTACCAATTTGTTATTCACAGACGTAAGAATTCTGTTCGTAATTTGCACAGTGAAACATCAGCAGATCAAGTCTTCATGCCAAGTTGATGCATCCACCATTGCTCTATGTCTTCATCGGTACAACTGACATCAGTCTCGTCTGAGTGTGTTTGACTGATACCGTAATCCACACTTTGCTGACGTTGCGTGCTCAGCTGCAATAATGAAAAGACCAGTTTTTGACACAATTCTTCCGGTTCAAACACCGGGGCCTTTTGGATAGAGTTGTGGCCTGGAGAAGAACCGCTATGGCAGATGTTTCAGGAGTGGAAGGAAGAACCTCAAAAAATGCAGCGTTTTTACCGCCAGATTCACCACACAGTTCCCATTTCGCTCTTGGTGGAGACAATTTTTTGAAGTTCCGATGAAATTTACAACGCGCTGGTATCGACCTGCTTCGAAAATTCTCCTCTGATGATCAACAATCTTTTACCCCAGTTGGTGGAATTGCTGGTTTCATGGAATATCGTCCAATAACAATTGCATGATGAAAACGCGAATTTCCGAATGTGGTGATCGTGATGCAGGTTTTTCAATCGCCTTGAAAACAGACAATACACATACCGTAACCGGTTCGACAATTGAAGCGTGATGCATTTGTTGCACCGTTGGCTTGTCACTGGCATCAGTCGCGGTGACATCAAATTCCTCGTTCTCGGGTATCACCGGAATGGCGCTGGATAGTTCCATCGGTACCGCACCTGTAAAACCAATGGTGGTGCGCATAGCCGCACAGTTTTTGTCCACGGTATCGAAAACTTGCGTGGTGATCGCTCTCGTTTACGTTCGTCATCTCATCTCATGTTTATGTGCGACTTTTCAAATGCTCTCAACTTGGCGCAAACACTGCAGATGAAACACTCAAAGATGTACCAGTTCGAGACTGCCTATCGTCTTCCTGTTATGCTGCGAAAGCATCATGCGCCCAAGAAAGTATACCATTCCTCCATACCTGGACTAATGTCGGATCGTATCAGTGCCTTCTTGAATTGGGTCGACAAAAATCGTTTGGCGTCCTGCAAAATCAAAGGGTTTCTGGGTGCGTTTATCTGATGTTTCATAAGTCAATGGTCAATGTATGTACAGTGCTGGTGTCAGGGTCGGCGCGCTTCTGGCAGTTGGTTTTTTTTCAGGCCATACATGTTGTCATGGCACTGATGCAGACAGACAGCACGCGTGCGCAAAAGTCACCGTGGATGATGGCTAATACTTTTTTGTCGTCAAATCAATTCGACACATCTTTTCCTCAAATCAAGCACTAATACACATGAGCCACAAACGAGCGCGAGAAATAATATGTGCATGTGATTCGACGCGGTGATTTAACGACATTACAATAAGCCGGGACGGTCTACAAGCGTCACTAACAGCGACAGCCAATGACGGCATACTGGGACGTCGTTCCCTGAGGTTTGACTGTTGTTGTTGTTCTATTTTGGCCACCCTATCTCTGTCCGTCTGTTTGTTGGTCGTCAACGTCACGGTGGGGCGAACGCCGCTGCTCATCGCCTTCTTTCGCTGTCGTTGCATATCAGAGTCCGATCTGAGTCCGGACACCTGCAAGTGGTGTCCGATCCAGGTATAGTCTTTCCATATTATATTGGTCCAAACACCCACTCAACGTGCGATCCAGTTGCTCCTAGCTAAGGTCGAAAATATGCGATTCACCTTGAAAATGCAAAGAAAGAGAAATCAGACGTCACACGCCACGTAAGATTCCGGCGCACGAAACAATGTTTCAGGCTTCTGGTGACGTTGGCGGCGTGCATGTCACATGTGATTTCTCTTTCTTTGCATTTTCAAGGAGAGTCGTGGATTTCGACCTCAGCTAGGAGTTGGCTTAGAACGTTGACACGGCTTCCTTTGACTCGCATAAAAAGGAAATACTATACTGTTTACGCCAGAGGCTTGGAATTTTTGTCAACGACGTTCACCGACCTCGTCCGGGTGTATTTTTCGCAGCCCGAATGAAAACCGAAGTTCGCCAGTATGGGGATCGCAGAGATCGTGATGAGTCTACAAAGCATTCTGATAGTTGGTGTGGGGGCACTGTTGTGGAGCACCAGCCAGTCACTTACGCACTGGCTGTATTTGACACAAACACGTGTTGTGCATGGACACACATGTGGCCAGCTGTCTGAGATTTAACGGATGAATGTATTACATAATATGCAAGAACATTTTCATGCTAAGTCAACCTCAAATCCAAGTCAAACCTGACTCAAATGCCATGATTCGCCATGGTTTCATAACGACGAATAGAGCGGATTGGGGGATGAATTTAGACTATGTCCAAATTATTGGACTTGGTCTCAAAAACGGGGTGGTGTGAGTAGGCGGCAGCCCGATACGGCAAGTCAGGCAAAACCGACGCCAAGCGTGAGTCACACGCACGCGCGTGCGCGGCAGCAGAAAGAAGCAGCTATATAAATGTGCTGGGTGTAACGTCAACCGTTACACAACGTGCATTGTCATTGATTTTTTATTCGCATGGGTTACGTATACATAGGATAACATTGACGTATAGTCCAGCCACGAACTCATGAGACGACTTATTTTGAAGTTGACTTGTATGGAGCCAATAATGTCCCGGTTCCACGTATGTCGGAAATAAAAGAAAGAGAAACGCATGTATTTTTTAAAAACACGCTCTCCACCTCGGTGCGTAAATTCCCTTTTGACTCCCAAACATTTGTGTGTTGAACGACGCTGCTGTTCGCGTAAGCACGCAACAAATTGAGGTCAGCCAGCTGGAACTTGTCATCATCTCTCACAGCCCAATCTCTTTCTTTTGTTTGCGAAAACCGTGCAACCGGCGCATTTTTGAATCTGGCCAAGCAAGCTTTAAAAAGAGTCGTCTCATGAGCTTGTGGTTGGACTATATGTTACTAACAGCACATGTTGATGGCGAGCATCGTTGGTTGCGTTAAAAAAATTTTCTTTAAAAATGAGATAAAATTGAAGTTTTCAGATTGAAAATACTTGGATATCATGTCGCAAACACGAATTGCCGAGATGCTTGAGGAGTATTGGATGCAAAGAGCCATTCAAGAATCGATTGCGATTCGTGTGACGCACACGTCCATACGCTCTGTGCGTACGCAGCGTTTATTTTCGCAATAAACCGTGCGGCAAACGATGCACCTGTTCAACACGCCAGAGACACACCCATCCCGCCCCAGTATCAGTTCCCGTTGCGTAACTGTCCCATCTGCCAGAACGCGTACGGAATCAGAACCGGTCGCCAACTGCTGGCAGGGGTAATAATTCTGTTTGCCCTGTTTCGTGTGTTGCTCACCTACGAGGAGTACTGCAGAGTGACGCCAGGTGTCGTGTATGGTCAATCAATCCATCACGGACATCTTGAAACCGACTGGGAAATGGATGCCGAGCGGAACGTCCGCGTGCGCAACATTGCGATGATGTCCTACGATGCCGGTGTCGTGGAAAGATACCTGGCGCCCGCCATCCAGCGGTTCTTCCAACAAGTGGGTGGGGTGAGAACCGGATTCACGTACCGCACACTTCTCAACGAATTGTTCGCACTTTTGGTCGAGCATTTGGAAGAACATGAACACGACTACTTGTACGCTTGGCAACTAATGGGCGAGCTGGTGTACTTCATTCGATTCGAACTGCGCAACATGTGTGTCGGAGGCAACATCAAATACACCCACACGTCACCATACTGTCGGGCCCCAATTGCGAAACGACGTCACCCGGACAACGATGATGATGATAACTACCCGAGTGGTGCGTGCGCAGCGGTGAAGCGATGTGATAACGCCGGCGCCAGACGTGCGACGGGACGCGCCTGCTAAACAAACAGTTAGCTAGGGCAGAGTTTATTGCTTTGTTTACATGACGCGGTTGCGGCGACTGGTACGAAGAGTGATAAGGTTATTCTAGCTCCTAGACCGTACTCTCGTAAACTTGATTGTTAGAACTGAAACTGGGTGCGTAGCCGTAAATTGCATCGGAACCGCTGCCACCGCACTTCGAATAAGTTAAAGGGCTCGGGACATAACCGAAGGAAGGGTAGCAGGACATATTGTTATACACCGTTGGAAAGCATTCCCACAGCCTATGTCACGCACAAATTTTAAGCCCCTTGGAGATTCGCTATCTCTTGGTAGAGCGACGTTTCGTTCCAGAAAAAAGTGAATTTTTGCACAAATTGGAACGACCGGTGCAGAAACCCCAAATGAGTTGAAGGTCAAGTAACACATGGATTGGATTACAACAGCTTCTGAATAGCTTACCATCATAACTTCAGTCGCTCAAAGCATTGCTTCACACGGTGAGGGTGCGAAACGTTCCAAAAATCGGCCTTATTTTTCGAGAACACAAGTTTGTCCCTAAATTTTGAGGCCACGCTTAGCGCTGCGGAAATAAGAATGCAATGGGGAAATAGAGCATCGTCGAAAGTTCCAGAAAATAAGGTTTTTAAATTTTTTAACTCATGGCTGGCTCCGTGACAGGCCTAAAAATCCATTAAATTGCCGCTAAATTAGGTGGTTACATTCATCGTCAGAATTGCGACACATAAAGGCCACAGACTGTATCGGATTCGAAACAAAAAAAATGAGAGAAACGTCTGGTTTAGCAACCTATCAAGGTCCGAAGACCCCAAGGTCTACAGATCTCTCTGGGCAGCCATACTAACCTGAATACGATATTCAGCTATAAATGCTTATTGTTAACAGCTATTGTAAATGTGACAGCACCAAGCAATGTATCTCGCGAGTAGCTGTCGAACGATATATAACAAGCCCCAACAAACTCTTACGCTTAAGGGCAGAGGTTAAAAAATTGCTTTTTTGACTATTCTGGAATGAACCGTCACGTCACCGTGTGGAATTTCGGAATTTTGACCGTTTCTTGTCCACAGCAAGAGATAGTATGGGCATGTTATATATCGTTCGATAGCTACATTGAAGCTACATCGTTTGATGCTATCAAATGTGCAATATTCTTTAACAGTAACGACTTATAGCCAAATTTCTTATTCAGGCTGGCATGACTGGAGCAGCCGGACCATGGGGTTTGAAGTCTTGAAACTCGTCTAGATTGTTTGACTGTGCGTTTATCTGACTTTCTCGTTTCCAATGCAATGCAATACGTAGCTTATTTACACCACATTTCCGTCAATGAATGCAACTATGGAGTTTAGCGGCAATTTTTAGGTCTTTTTCGGCCTGTCACGCCGCTATCTAAGTGTTTTCAAATTTAAAAACCTTATTTTCTGGTACTTTCGAAAATTCTCTATTTTTCTATCGCATTTTCATTTCTGCAACACAAAGCGCGGCCTCAAAATTTAGAGACAAACTTGTGTTTTCGAAAAATGTGGCCGATTTTTGGAACATTTCGCACCCTCACCGAGTGAAGTAATGTTTTGAGCGACTGAAGTTCTCATGATAAGTTATCCAGAAGCCGTTGTAATCCTATGCACGCGTTACTTGACTTTCAGCTCATTTGGGGTTTCTACACCGGTCGTTTCAAGTTGTGAAAAAATTCACTTTTAGCTGGAATGAAAAGTCGCACCACCAAGAGATAGCGAGTCTCTAAGGAGCTTAACATTTGTGCGTGACATAAGCTGTCACAGTGCTTTCCAACGATGTATAACACTGCGCTCTGCTGCCCTTCCTTCGGTTGTGTCCCGAGCCCTTTAAGGACCAATTCGTGCTTGCTAAGCTTGAAGAACAGACATTTTCAAAATCATCCAAGCGCGTCGCTTCTTGCGTATAATCAGCTAAAGGGAATGACAATTAAGAAATTGGGGCTTAGTGCATTTCACAGAAGGCTATAAGAATGCGACACAGTCTGTAGTTCCGCACAATTCGTACATCCACCGCCATGGTCGTTGTTTCTTTTCTGCCTCCAAAACCGATAGCCAACCATTACCGCCACTACCGCCAAAGCCGTTGTAATAGGTATTGCCACGCTCAAAGCGATCACCGTTGTGCTAGTTGGCTGACCGCTCGCCTGTGCATTTGTTTGTCGAAATAGCGCGTTGCATTTGTGCGTTCGGTGTCTATCCTGTGTGCGTTCGAACCGTGAAAAATGGGCCGGTCGGAAAACAACGATGAAAACACGCCGCCGCCAGCTGCACCACCCGTTCAGTGCACGCTGAAAAGCCAAAGAAGAGGACGCTGAGATTGATGAACGGTGGCGAGGTGCAGCTGGTTTGTGACTTTTCATCATTAAAGAATTTTTCAAATTTAAAGTTTTTTTTATTTCTCTCCAAAATTAACTGATACTTTTCAAGAACGACGAGTCGGAAACCAAGACCAAGAAGGCGAAAGACCAGGATTGGGAGAAGGGTTAGGGCCAGGATTATCCGAATATAGGGAAAAAGGGGATCGAGGAGTTTGTGGTCGCTATATTCGACTAAGTACGAACGTTCTTGAGTTCTGAGCTTTTTGTTAAAGTTGTGTAGGTAAAAGCGCTTGACAACAAGGAAAATTCAGGCTCGAGTCATGATGAAAACGAGAGTGTGTGTGCAGTGGCTGAGGCATTTGCGAACGACACCGGTGACGTGACCACGAACATATTCATCGGCCATTTGTCGCGCACCATTACGGGCGGTCGTACGTCCGTGTGCAAACCTCGACAGTTCCATATCAATAAAGTATGTAATAACGGTACAATATGAAAACCCACTTGTATGGCTATGTAGACTTTCAACTCATGTACTGTCTTTATGAATGATTATACATATCTTTTCAGCGTGCACTGAAATTCTACGCCAAGTCAGTGCAATTCTGCACGGCATCGCTTCCTCGCTCATTGTCTATTGGAAAGAGCGTCATTCGAGGAACGGACATGACCGGCGTGTTCACCAAGATTGATTTGGCAGCCGGTACGATCATAGGACCATACATGGTTAGTAGGCAGCATGATTTACGTAGTGATTACGATATTAGCTGTTCGCAGTCACTATACTTATAACTGCAAGCAAAAAAGGACTTTATGCGTAGTCAAGTTAAACAATGACTTTTATGTGCAGGGACCTGAGGACTGTAGCGAAGAAACCGAGTACGACGTGGAAATCTACGACGACCGGTAGCGATACGAATGGAAAACCATCTATGGCGGAAATCCAACCTTGACATCCTATTGTAGGCTGATCAACACGCGAGGTCAGCTGGTTTTCATATATAATCTTGCTTTTTTACTTCTTTCGTCATTCGTATACGCTCATCGTCAGTTTACCACAACCGCATGCCGTCAGTTCGCTATTTTTTAGCATCCAAGCAACAGTGCAACGCCAAGTTTGAGATGAAGCACTACAAAACCTACGCCAAGAGTCGGCGCGCCACAGAGCAACAGATCGACGTCACCACAACTCCCATAAAGGCCGGCTCCGAAATTTGGTTATGGTACGGGAAGAACTTCATCAAGGAATCAAAAGTGAAAATTCTTTAATTTATAAACTGTATACCTTAATTCATGTATTGATTTTGTTTCAATTTCGATAGTTACACAACCGTTGCTGTTACAGCTACATCCTGCCAACGATATGTCGTATGTATACGTAACGCATGCGAATAAAAAAATCGATGACACTGCACGTTGTGTAACGGTTGACGTTACGCCCAGCACATTTATGTAGCTGCTTCTTTCTGCTGCCGCGCACGCGCGTGCGTGTGACTCACGCTTGGCGTCGGTTTTGCCTGACTTGCCGTATCAGGCTGCCGCCTGCTCACACCACCCCGTTTTTGAGACCAAGTCCAATAATTTGGACATAGTCTAAATTCATCCCCCTGGATATAATCCGCTCTATTCGTCGCATAACATAAGCACTGCCGATGAAAACTGATCTGATGACAACCGCACTTCCGAATAGGATAGGCGATAGCTTTCAAAGTAACAATTCTAAAGACGACTAGTAAACGGCTGTGTAGACAGCAAGACTGACGTAGATAGAATTCGTAGTGACTGTGTAAAACGTGCTCAGCTGGCTGATGTTTCGCAGAATAGTACATTCGTATGCCAACACAACTGATTGCTTTGCTCAAAGTTGTTATCCTCTGCCACTCTTGGCCACTTTGCCAATGTATAAATCACAGAGTGTGCATTCTCACCAACTTTCAATTGCCTCAATTTATCCTCCAACCAATTGCGAATTGTTTGTTTGGCCACCTCTTCCTCAATCAAATACTCCAACTCTTCCCGTTCCATTAGCTCTTCCAATTGAAGACTCTTGCGAATGTCGACGCTTCGATAGGACAGCATGCTGACAAAGATAATGACATTTTTTGGATTTCTTGCAGTTTCAACCCGATTATTAACGCTAGGTTTAAATTCAACAGTGAACCTTAGACCACTGAACCTGAAGATCAGGCACCCACCTCAACACGTCGTGAAACGTCACCTCAGCCCCGTTGTTGTGTCGCTCCATCTCGTAACACATGTGTTTGAAGAGCAGCCGATCTCTGGTTTGATCCACTTCCAATCGACCCTGAATGGCAGGTACAGCAGTGTTGTGTCTCGGAATTATCGTCATCATCGAAGGAACTTATTTTTGGCAACTGTTGTAAACCAATTTTCACAGAATCTGCCACTCTGATTTGACCATGTGGTGATGTACACAAGACAAAAATGCACAGAAGAGGCATGAAGCTAGGCTCAGGCAGTGGGAAATTTATGGTAAAGGCCACACTACTGCCCAACAAAACTTATATATTTGTATACCCAAAAAAATTCGCTGTGCGGGGCGCAAGGAAAAATTTTTGGAGCATCGATTTACGTCTGGAAAATTGAGTAAAAATCGTTGATTAGGGATAATTGCTGGCGCTGATCACGAACATCGTTGTTTTTTAATCAGATAAGTACATCGGTCCTTGTAAGGGGTTTGGTTCGGTCGTGAATTTCGTTTCAGCGAATTAATTTTGGAGGTACTATACGTAATAACTGCGAGTGTTGCACAATAGGTTTACAGATTTGACGTGAATGATTCCGATGTGTCAACACTATTTCGCAATCAGCCTAATTCCCGGCACACCCTCACCCTGAGCAATCGCAACAGGAACTTGACCCGTCGCACGACAATGGAGCCCTTCTGCTGGCTGTCAACGATGTTCCAGACTTGTTGGAAGTTCCGGATGTCGTTGTGACTCAGCAAAGCGTCCTCGTCACTCGAATAGAACAGAGAGAAGTTCTCGATGATGATTGCTGAATAAATGAACGCTAAAAAGTTCTTACATAATGTATGTGCGGGCAGACTGGTCCGTTTAGGCATTACGTTGACAAAAAGAACTCAAATTTGGGTTCGAAACGTCGGTGTTAATGAATCTGTGCTGTAAGTCGGTCGACAAGATTCGTATCTCATATAATCAGACTGGTCCTGGCTTGAAAGACCGATACGATTAACGTGTATTGATCTGCCAAGACGTGTTTCGCCTTATTCGAATCGTGTTTGACGGTTGATGCCCCTTGACCAGTTCAAAATACACTGGGACTTGCTGTCACGCGCGATGAAAAAATGAGGATGTGCGCGTGCACTTAAAATCCGCGTACCAACAAGCAGATTGAGTACAATGTACGTGATGATGAGATAGAAGGAGCAGAAATAGACGATCGCGCCATAGTAGTTGCCACAGTCGGTTTGCCAATAGGCAACTGTTGCGTGCCAGATACAGTACGGATGCGTCAACTGAAACCCAAACAAAAATAGCAATCAATAAATTATCAATAATCCAATTAATCAATCGATAATTCGATTATACATACCATGCAATCGTGCATGATCGCATTCCAGTCCTCGCCGGTGACAATGCGAAACAGCACCAGCAGTGCATTGCCGGCCGTGCGAAAATTGGCGTGTCTGATCAAAGGAATCAGTGATGTTGTATGTATTTGTTTGACGTCACCACGAATTATGAAACTAAATGACATTTTTGATCTGCACTCAGGGTTGGGCAAAAAACAACGGCGCGTTTTGTGTTTTGTTTAAAAACGTCTGTGTCGTTTTCGTATTTTTCAGTCCTGAATTTTTGAAAAAAAACACCGTTTTTTTCGAAGCCCTGCCCCAACCTACTAGTATTGGTCGCACAATATGACTATATAAGAATTGGTCAAATTTTTTCCTGAATCGTGAAGAGGGAAAGTGACGGAGCAGTGACGTTGCGTTGCGCGATCACACATAAACCATGCAGTCATCAAAATGTTTCAAAACTGCAGCAACGTGGGTGCCGTGCCGGATTATTTTGAGCTGTAAATGTTTTGTCAAAAATACAAGTAGCATAATGGTTAAGGTTGAACCTGAAGATCAGGGTAGATGAATTCTGATTTAGTCATTGTGCGACCATGGTACTACTGCACTGTCACATACCATCTGTAGAGCTACCGTAACCCAGTGACAGCCAGGGTTGGGCAAAAAACGTTTTTTTCAAAAAATCGTTTTTTTTTAAAAAAACGTTTTTTTTAAAACGCCCAGATGACCAAAATATGCCCCTAGAAAAATTGGAAAACGCTCATGTTGGGAAGAAAACGTGGTTAAATGAAGTCATTCTATGTGTTCTGAGGCAAAATAAACAGGTTTCAACCCTTTTCTAGCGAGTTGCTAAGATCCCATATCAGACCCGCATCGTGGGACCAACTTTGGCCGGGGTCATCACTGAAAGTCAAACTCCGTATATCGACGTATCTCGACAAAGTAAAAATTGGTCGAAAATTTTTTGAAAAAAATGGGACAAAAAAATTGATTTTCCTTGATAATCAGGGTACTTTCCCTGAAAAATCAGGGAAAATCAAGGAAATTCAGGATTTAAAAAAAACGAAAAACGACCCAGGCGTTTTTTTTTAAAAAAACGTCGTTTTTTTAAGAAAAAAACGCCGTCGTTTTTTTTGCTCAACCCTGGTGACAGCCACCGTAGCCGAACTATACTCACTCGTAAAAAAGTGTAGTGCACATACACTAGCTAAGGTGTAACCTTTCAAAGTTACACAAATTTGTAGAAAATCTTACTCTGAATGAGTGTGGCTCAAAAGTGACACTTTGGTGTCGAATTGGCTACACTATTTGGTGTACTACACCAAAGGTACACCAAAAGTGTACGAAGTTTCGCGCGTTGTTCGGAACTGAAATCGCATCTGCATTGCTTGGCATCTGAACAATAAACTTCAGAGCGTGTCAGGTTGACTTGAAAATTTGGAACAGCAACAGTGGCGGGAAGAAAATGTTACTAAATTTGCTCATTTTGCTTTTTCTCTGTTCTTCCCTTTGCTCGGACCCCAAACACCAATTAACCAAACATCACACAATTTTTTGGTCTGTCAAGCGTGATTTACCATCGAAGCTGGTCTTACGATGGCAGGGCCAGAAGCCACGCGTGCAGTTTTAACACAAAACTTTTTAGGTTTTCTAAATTTTGCCAGTCAAACCCCGTAGCACTATCGGCACTTCCCCCTCCATAATCGGTTTCACCTAGCTGTTGGCCAGGTTCCAAACCTATAGGCTCAAACGTGTTACCATCAAGAAGGGGCGAGCTTTGTTCCCATCCCACTAATTCACTATCTGAGACACCGGTTCTTGCTGGGGTTCGCTTTCTGACGTGATTGTTTCAGAAGGTAAAGCAAAAACGTCTCTATCGTGCTCAATAACTCAACCGTACCCATCCCGGTTCAACGCAGCAAAATCAAACTTAGTGATCGGTCCGGTCTCGTCTTGGTCACGGAAATTTTTGTATTAGGAAGCACATTCATCGAGGTCTGGGAACTTTTTGTGGTGGCAGACTTTAGTTGCATCAGTAAAACTCGAACGAAGTATCCTTGATTTTCTTGTTGCAAAAAAGTCACGGGACGTGATCAAGACACGATCGGACAGGAGCCGACCGATCACCGATTTTGATTTCGTACCGAGTATTTTTTATAAACTTGCTCTGTGGTTTCTCACCAAACGTTGCGAAACGAACCAAAAATAAAAACAAAATTCGGTAACCTATCGTCTAGCAAAAGCGCGCATTCATTTCCTAGTGCATGGGCAAAGTAATCGCACGTGTAAATCCGTGCAAATGAACAACGTGCGCAATACACTGGTTGCCTTGCACGGTCAGGCACGCGTGCACACAATCCAACGCATGCGCCCGCGCGTCTTTAGTATTATGAACGACTTTGTTGCAACTGACGTCAACGATCGGATGGCCGAGCGGACAACGCGGTGGACTCACAATTGGACGATCAATCGCTGCTGCTGGATCAAAACCCACACGCGCACTGCTGTTACACTATTTGTGTACCTCGTGCGCGCTGAGTTTTTGTAATGCATTGTGGAAGTTACACTTTTGAAGTGTAGGCCCCAAAGCACACCTCTCATGGTGTGGAATCCTACACTCTTGATAATAGTTTTCTCCCGACACTTCGGAGTGTAAGATTTTCTACATTATAGTGTGCAATGTTACACTTTTTTTACGAGTGAGTAAGCATCGTAACCCATTCATACCTGTGCAATGCCTGACCGTACTTGACCATTCCAAACAGGATCACCCCGGCGTACGCATAGGCCAACATTAGCAGGAACATTGCGATTATAATGAAGAAACTGCGGAACACCGACATCACCACCGTTAGCATCAACATTTTCAGGGTGGACTAAAAGTTGGGTTCAGTCAATTATAATAACACCTAATTTTCATTAGCTTCATAAAGCTGAACATTAAGGCTGTGAGCAGATAAACGCGGAATGCGAAAATTGGTGAGCAGATAAACGCAATGGCAAATTTCTGCATTCCGCATTCCGCGTTTATCTGCTCACCTTTGCGGAATTTTGAATTCCTGCAAGTAAATAAATGCTTTTGGTTAAACATCTCGGTTGCTGTTTGCGTTACCACGCAACATTTGAGGTCAGCACGCTGGAAGTTGTCATCGTCACCCAAGCACGCACCATTCCGCAAAGGCGAGCAGATAAACGCGGAATGCGGAAAGCAGAAATTCACCATTCCGCAAAGGTGAGCAGATAAACGCGGAATGCGGAATGCAGAAATTTGCCATTCCGCGTTATTCGCTCACAGCCTTATAGAAAAATTGAAGCATCACATGTCTGGCGCCGAGCGTGAAGAATCGTAGAACGACGCTGACGAAACCAAGCGAGTACGTGAATTGTTTCATGCGTTCATCTTGCGATAGAACCTAAATTGTTTTTTTAAGTTGTTAAATGTGACAAAATTCAAGGAAAGTTAAACGAAATACTAAATAAAGTCCCTGAAGAGCATTAAGAAATGACCAACGGCCGATATGTGTAGCGTGCACCAAATCAATCCAAGCACGGTAATAGCCATATCGAGTCGGTTGCGCCTGCTTTGCCAATAGCCACGGAATGTGAATGCAATCGATTTCAGAATGATCTGTGGAATGAATAAAGCAGAGGAATTGCACATGCGAACAACTATTTTTGGTGATCTTCCGCATGGTAAATCCCCAAGACAGTAAGCGACAGTAAGTTTTGGTGTCTATACCCAGTCAGTGAGTCTATGCAGGGCGCATTTTTCTAATGCAGGTGTCCGCCCGTTTTAGGACGGGTGGAGGTAAACCGCTACTCATATTCAGTAGGAGTTAAAAAAACAAAGAGACTAATGACTTCTCGATGACGGAGATATACTTTTCGGCCACACTGAAATTCGAATAAATAAATCTGCCACTTACTTCACAGAAGAACAATATAGTTATGACGATCGAGGTGCCGGTCAGATAGTGAACGGTGTTGGCATTGGGCGTAGTTGATTCTTCTGCTACCGACCACTGAATGAATGTTTCAATTAAAAAATGTCTGGACTATACACATGAGAGAAAGTGAACAAAAAAAATTGTGTTTACCACAAAATATAAACATTGCAAACCGACCGGAAAGCACAGCGTCAGTGAATTAATCACAACGAGCGCCGTGAAGAAATTGGCGAATTGGCCGCTCATCGTCATTCGATAGACGAATGTGCGCACGCGCTCGGTATCGCATGAAACATTAGGTTGCGATTGCGGTATAGGCAGTCGTAAACGTGGGCTTATTGTAAGATGTTTATATCCTGACGCACGTCGCGTAGGGGACAACTTGCCCTCGATGCAAACACCTAGCCAGACACACGGTCGAACATCCTGTTCTGCGTTGCAAAAAAGTCGACCCGTATCCGTGAGCCCGACCGATCTGCGGATAAACCCGATCAAATGCGCGCAGAAGATCTGTCGGCCATCTTCAGTCAATGACCACGACCACGACTACCGAATGTTGCGGCAACAAACCAACCAACAACTTGCGTCAACAACAATACGGATTAGTAGTCTAACAGTGGACGCTCAGCAATTGCGAGAATACCAACGTGGATGTGTGGGTGTGTGCAATGGTTGTGCCATACGCAATCGTGTCTTCAGGTCGTTCCAGCGTCGTGACGACCGCAACAGGCCGGCCCTGAAAGAAAAGGAAGAAAAATAGAGAAGGGGCACACATGTCCGGGTGCGTTTTGTCAATGGCTGTGAGGAGAAACTGATCACAACTTATCATTTTCATGTCAAACCTGAGAGGGCCCGGTCAGTCAACTATATGACGATGCCAACCCAGAATTCCCACCAATGGGGGCATTTTCGAAACGGGAAAGGTCAGTTGGGTGGAAAGCTCGGTGTGAGAAAGTTTAGTGAAGCTCGGCGAACCTCTAAACATTGCACGCTGAGCAAACGTTTCTAAACGAAAGGTCAACATGACTGTTTGCTGTGCAAGCGGAAATGTTTGTTTGAAATTGGTTTATCTACCCTGGTAGCACAAACGTTTTAAAGGAATATTTGCAAGTTACCTAACACTTCGCCGCAAGGCTGTTGAGAAATGAACATTCATGACGGCGGTGCCAAAAATTTTGACGTCACTAAAACTGATCGCAGCACGAAATAAAAACGGCTCCAATGAAAGGTTACGAAATTCATACATATACAGTAGTTTAAAAATGTTGTGCAACCATCCTGGACGCTCAACAATTGCGAGAATACCAACGTGGATGTGTGGGTGTGTGCAATGGTTGTGCCATACGCAATCGTGTCTTCAGGTTGTTCCAGCGTCGTTGATCGACCGTCAACAGTGCCGTGCCGAAAAAGAAAAAAAGAAAAAAAAGAAAAAATAACACACACACCCGTGCGGGTTCTTTTCAGTCATGGTGAGGAGAAACGTAACACAACCACAACATTATCATTTCAAACCCAAACCGGATGCCCGGCCCAGTTCAACTCTACTACAATACCAACCCACCTCAGACCCCCCACCTATGGGTCACATTCTCAAACGGGGTAAAAGTCAGGTGGGGGGAAAACCCGGGGTTAAAAAATTTAAGTGTAAGCTCGGCGTAAGCTTGAAACATTGCACGCTGAGCAAACGTTTCTAAACGAAAAATCAACATTGACTGTTTGCTGTGCAAGCGTGAAGCGTTTGTTCAAAGGCGTTATTAACCCCCCTAGCACAAACGACTTAAAAAAATAATTTTTACAAACTACCACTCCCCCCCACGCATGTCTAGAAAGAAAAAAAACATCATTTTCCTGCGGCCAAAAAAATTACGACACCAAAAAAACTCAACACAGAAAAAAAAAAACACCACTCAAGAAAACTTAACGAAATTCATACATATACAGTAGTTTAAAAACGCTTGTGCAACCATCCTAAATCTCGGCCAACGCGTTAGCGTTGGATGTATCTTGTTATTAGAAAAGTTGAGTGCAAGGAGTTGAGATTGGCGGTTGGTCTTATATGTATATGAAAGGCACCTTGATGTAGGTAAAGCTTTTGGCAAAAAGAAATTTTGACATGCGCGTGAAACATCAGCAGGCTGGAAAAACCGATTTTTCCCTATACCTGACGTGTTAAATCGGGGGTGCTGGCGTGAAGGCGTGTGTTTGGTTTTCGAAGATGTTTTGATTGCTTTCTAGAGCTGGTCGAGCCTGCACAAAACGCTGAAAATTTGGGTGCAATCGGTGCAGTATAAAGTGGTTTTTCAGGCCCCTGAAAAAAGCGCAGTCCGGCGGCGACATGTTTTCGTTTGTTTGCTATCTCCTCCCAGGAAACTGAATGAATCCGGTCGAGTCGCATATCAATCTGAAGCTCTTGTGATTCCGCTCCGGATAGTGGAGCCCGATTTTTTATTTTTTGCTTCTATCGCTCATACGGTTGTCCGACATGTTTTTCGCATTGCGAAATTTTCTTCCCAGCGTGTTTCGCGCTGTGGGCGGAGTCAGCCAATGAGCAATCAGCCAATCAGCCGTTCGCTTCGGTGATTGGTTGTTGCCGCGGTGACGTGTCTCATTCACGTGTTGGTCACGTGAATGAGTGCGTGTGTGTTTTTTAGACGACAAGGTCAATTTTTTCTTTTATTTGTTGTTGTTTTTTATTGTTGGCCGTGGGGCAAGGCAAATGTGCGTCTGTTTTTCGGTTTTCTTGTCTGAAATTGAGCGTATATTGATAATTGGTATTGGGTTTGCGCTGGTATTTACTGGTTTATTACCCTACGACCTTTTTTCAGATTCGCTAGCAACAAAATCTGCAACGACGACAACAACACCATCATCAGAATGCCCAAGAAGAGGGATTTCCGAAAGGGGCGTGGGCTTATGACAGACGCTCACAAGAAACATGGCAAAAAGGTCAGTGTTTCATTTTGTTTTGTTTTTTTCGCTTTTGTGGCAAGGAAAGTCTGGTGCGCCCGGGGACGTTTAAGATTTGGAAGGGGCTCTGGTTTTTTTTGGGGGGGGGGTGGTTGGGGCTGTTTTTTTGGGGGGGCTCTGTTTGGGGGGAGGGTGGGAAGGCTATATTTTAGGAGGGGCTTAGTTTTTTTTTGGGGGGGGTTAGGGAGCTCTGTTTTGGGGGGCTCTGTTTTTTTGGGGGGAAACAACCCCCCAAATAGAGCTCCAGAGATCGGAAACGTAAAGTCCGACCTGCCCTGGCCCGATGGATGCCTCTAGGTTGGTCCGGCCCGGCTCGTTTTCGCTAATTGGGTCCGTTTCCGATCTCTGGGGGCTCTATTTTTGGGGGGCTACATTTTCTCACTGAGGCCGTTTAAGGGGGCTGTATTTTTTGGAGGGGGCTCTGTTTATAGGGGTGCTGTTTTTTTGGGGAGGAAACAACCCCCCCAAATAGAGCCCCAGAGATCGGAAACTGGCTGGCCCGCCATGGCTCGATGGATGCAGAGGTCGCAATCGGGCGGGCCCGACCTTGGCCGGCCGCGATGGAAGGCTATATTTTTGGAGGGGGCTCTGTTGTTTTTTGGGGGGCTTGGGGTTGTTTTTTATTTTTTGTGGCAAGGAAAGGATTTTGGGCGGGGGGCGGTCTTAAATTGATTGAAATTCTTGTCCATTCGGGTGGGGAGGGGGCGCGGGTGGATGGGGCTCTGTTTTGGGGCGTGGTGGCGGGTGGGGGTGGGAAGGCTATATTTTTGGAGGGGCTCTGTTTTGGGGGGGGGGGCTTCGGGTTGTTTTTCATTTTTCTGGCAAGGAAAGAATTTTGGGCAGGGGGCCGGACTCGGAGGGTTGGGGCCGGGAAGGGCACCGGGCCGGGCTGGCCAAACCCGGCCCGATTGCGACCTCTGGATGGATGCCTTTAGGTTGGCCGGGCCCAGCCGGAGATTTGGTGCAAAGTTTGGGCCGTGCAGGGTTTAGCTTGGGTTTATTTTTAATTTTTTCGGGCCCCCCTTTAATAATTTCTTATTTTTTCAACCCCCCCCCGGCTGGACAGGAAAGAAAAAAAAAAAAAAGAGCCGCGACCGGGCTGATGTTGGGGGTCTGGGGGCTCTGTTTTTTGAGGGGGGCTCTGTTTTTTTTGGGGGGAGGCTCTGTTTGGGGGGGAAGGCTATATTTTTGGAGGGGGCCGTTTTGGGGGAGGCCATTTTGGAGTTTTTGGAGGGGGCTCTTTTTGGGGGGGTTGTCATTGTGTGGCAAGGAAAGGATTTTGGGCGGAACTGAAAGGGTGGGGCTCTACTTATGACATTCAGGTGTGTTCCTTTTATACGCGCTAAAAGTTAGTTACTTTTCAGAAGCTTTCGAAGAAAAAAACAGACGTTAGAACAACAAACGACAACAACAACAAACAAGAAACAAATGGTATTGATGGAACGCCGACAAAACGAGCTGCCGAAGTCTCGGTTGGTATCAAGAATTTTTTCTTGCAGTTTTGTCCAAGGCAGTTTTGTCCAGCTGGGCTTTTGCAGCCGCTTGGAAACGACAACGGTGGACATCTGGCACACCAGAGCACCAGCAATTTGACGATTACGAGAGGTGCAGTTGAAAGTCTGCATAGAACGGTTCGTTGTGATCAGAGTTTTGTTTTTTGTTTTTGTTTTCTCCGGCGCCCGGTAGAGACTTGACTCCCCAAAACAAAGCTCAGGCCGGGCCGGGCCAACCTCAAGCCAAAACGGACCGGGCCGACCTATAGGCATGCACCGGGCCGGGCCGGCCGGATTTTGCCTGGCTGTGAGTGACTGAACAGTCAGATACAGTTTTGGCACCACTCACACTTCGGTCACTTGTGAGTGACTGAACAGTAAGATACCGTTTTGGCACCACTCAATCACACTTCGGTTACTTGTGAGTGACTGAAACAGTGAGATACAGTTTTGGCACCACTCAATTACACTTCGGTCACTTGTGAGTGACTGAAACAGTGAGATACAGTTTTGACACCATTCACATCACACTTCGGTCACTTGTGAGTGACTGAACAGTGAGATACCGTTTCGGCACCACTCAATCACACTTCGGTTACTTGTGAGTGACTGAAACAGTGAGATACAGTTTTGGCACCACTCAATTACACTTCGGTTACTTGTGAGTAACCGAACAGTGAGATATAGTTTTGACACCACTCACACCACACTTCGGTCACTTGTGAGTAACCGAACATTGAGATATAGTTTTGACACCACTCACACCACACTTCGGTCACTTGTGAGTGACTGAATAGTGAGAACAGTTTTGGCACCACTCAATCACACTTCGGTCACTTGTGAGTAACTGAACAGTGAGATATAGTTTTGGTACCATTCACATGACACTTCGGTCACTTGTGAGTGACTGAACAGTCAGATACAGTTTTGGCACCACTCACACTTCGGTCACTTGTGAGTGACTGAACAGCCAGATACAGTTTTGACACCATTCACATCACACTTCGGTCACTTGTGAGTGACTGAACAGTGAGATACCGTTTTGGCACCACTCAATCACACTTCGGTCACTTGTGAGTGACTGAGCCGCCAGATACAGTTTTGACACCATTCACATCACACTTCGGTCACTTGTGAGTGACTGAACAGTGAGATACCGTTTTGGCACCACTCAATCACACTTCGGTCACTTGTGAGTGACTGAACAGTGAGATATAGTTTTGGCACCACTCACATCACACTTCGGTCACTTGTGAGTAACCGAACAGTGAGATATAGTTTTGACACCACTCACACCACACTTCGGTCACTTGTGGAAAGTTTGGGCCGGGCCGAGTTTAGCTTGGGTTTGTTTTCATTTTTTGTGGCAAGAAAACTCAAAAGCGAGGCCCAGTCCGGCCCGAAACAGGGGTAAAAAGATTTCACTGTTCAGTTACTCACAAGTGACCGAAGGGTGATGTGAGTGATGCCAAAACTATACCTAACTTTTTAGTTGCTCACGAGTGACCGAAGGGTGATGTGAGTGGTGCCAAAACTATATCTCACTTTTGTGAACCAAGCAACCCCCAAATAGAGTCCCCCAGAGATCGGAATGGGCCCGGCCCGGCCTGGCCCGATTTTTCGGTCAGCTTTTGTCATAATGGAGTTCCAATTTTGGAAGGGGGCCGAATTGTTTGCATTGACGATGATTCTATTCCCGGGCGAGGCTGTGTTCCGGGGCGGGGGCTGGGGTTGGGGGTTGGGGCTGTTTTTCATTTCTGTGGCAAGAAAATGATTTTGGGCGGGGGGGGCGGACTAAAATTTGTTGAATGGTTTTGGGTGGGGGTATGAACCTCGGAAGAAGTTTAGTCTACCAAGAAATCCCCCGAATAGAGCCCCTCAGAGATCGGAAGCGGGCCGGGTAAAGTCCGGCCGGCCCCGGCCCGGTGGATGCCTCTAGGTTGGCCCGGTCCAGCCCGTACTCACAAGTGACCGAAGGGTGATGTAAGTGGTGCCAAAGCTATATCTCACGGTTCGGTTACTCACAAGTGACCGAAGGGTGATGTAAGTGGTGCCAAAGCTATATCTCACCGTTCGGTTATTCACAAGTGACCGAATTGTGGTGTGAGCGGTGCCAAAACTATATCTCACTGTTCGGTAACTCACAAGTGACCGAAGTGTGGTGTGAGCGGTGCCAAAACTATATCTCACTGCTCGGTTACTCGCAAGTGACCGAAGTGTGGTGTGAGCGGTGCCAAAACTATATCTCACCGTTCGGTTACTCACAAGTGACCGAAGTGTGATGTGAGCGGTGCTAAAACTTTATCTCACTGTTCGGTTACTCACAAGTGACCGAAGTGTGATGTGAGCGGTGCCAAAACTATATCTCACTGTTCGGTTACTCACAAGTGACTGAAGTGTTGTGTGAGTGGTGTTGTTCAGTTACTCACAAGTGACCGAAGTGTGATGTGAGTGGGGCTAAACTATATCGCACTGTTCAGTTGCTCACAAGTGACCGAAGTGTGATGTGAGTGGGGCTAAACTATATCGCACTGTTCAGTTGCTCACAAGTGACCGAAGTGTGATGTGAGTGGTGCTGGTGAATGGTGAAACTGGCCGGATAATGGAAACATAGTTAGCCCAAAGGCACCATCTTTTCATTTTTTAAATTTGCTAACAACAATCACCATTCAGCAAAGTTGTGAGCAACCACAACGATGCCCAAGAAGAGCGGGCTCCGAAAAGACGTAGGCTGCCGAGCGCAAGTCAGAAACGGAGTTTTGTTTTTGTTTTTTGATTTTGCTTGAGATTGAGCGCCGTGTGGCAGAAATTGTTCTTGGTTTTGTTCTGCGTGAAAAACTGAGCAGCAGAGATTAGGATCGGGACGGGAAACCAAGGCCCGGCCCGGTCCATTTGAGGGTCAAAGGTAAAAATGGTCAAGAAACGCTAAAAAAAGGGGACATCTTCTCATAGAATCCAGTTATTTTTTAGCAAATCCAGCTCGGCCTGGCCCGATCGCCCGAATTTCCGCCACGAGTCAAAAATCGAAAATCCCTGCCCGGCCAGAGGTTCCGGCCTGACCAATCCTAATCACCGCTGAGCAGTTCGTGGCGGCGATAGTTTTTTGTTGTTTTTTACAAGACGTTAGCCGGTGGGTGGCAAAAGTAGCTGATCAGCTTCCAAAAGCTACATGAGAATTTTGGTGTCATTCACACTTTGTTAGCTGATCAACTGTCGAAAACTACAGTAAGATTTTATTAGGTGCTCTTAGCATATCGTTAGCTGATCGGCTGCCAAACACTGTAGTAAGAACTTTATAAGAAATAACATGGATTACACGAACAAAGTACTCCAAGACTAAAAAGAAAAAGGCAAACATTGAGAATTATCATTATCTCATTATGTTTACCTAATCATCAATAAAGAGTGAAGGTGAAAGATTTTATAATTCATAGTTTAATCTGTTCCTTCACAGTTCGTGCAAAATTAGTCCATGGCGTTGCTTGCTGGATGGCGATTGACTCATGATCGCTTTGTCGAGAACCGGCATGAACAGCAGCCAATCGACCTCATTTACATCGCGATGTTCAACTGTTTCATCTTCGAGGCCTGTGAGATAAGTTTAAACTTTTTCATCAATCTGGAATGAAAGTTTAGAGGAATTCGTTAGGTACAGGCGGAATACTTGCGTCTGCTTCAGAACAGGGATCACAACCTACTTTTCGGTCACTCACTGGTAATCAAAGTGCGAATGGTGCCAAAATTCTACCAATTTCGTTTCGGTCACTTATTAGTAACCGGTGTGTGAACGGGGCTAAAATAGCTAAAAGTGCTGGTTTCAATAAGCCGATGAATATCCAGTAACGCCGACGGGATCGCAACGCGATGACGGAGGTGTATGGCCTCAATAAACCGATGAGGGGGTCAATTCTCTCCCTACTTGGTTCGGATCGGGCAGGGCCCGGCCGGAGAGTTGACGGAAAGTTTGGGCCGGGCCGGGTTTAGCTTGGGTTTGTTCTTCATTTTTGTGGCAATAAAAGGATACCGGGCGGGGGGGAGCGACTAAAATTGGTTGAAATTTTTTGTTCATTCGGGCGGGGGATTAGCAACTCGACCCGGCCCGACATAGCTCACTGTTCAGTTACCTTCAAATGACGGGGGTGATGGGGGTATTTTTTGGAGGGGGTCGATGTTTGTTCCTGTTTTTCAACAACAGAATCATCATTCAGCACTACTATTTAACCAGATGGCAAACCAACGACCGACCAACAACAACAACAACAACGATGCGCAAGAAGAGCGGGCTCCAAAAAAGACGTGTGCAGCCGAGTAGAGGTCAGAAACGGGTTTCGTTTTTGGTTTTTTTATTTTACGTTCAGAGCGAGGTGGTGGAAATCGTTTTTTGTTTTGTTCTGCGTAAAAAACTGAGCAGCAGGGATTAGGATCGAACCGGAAAGCCTCGGCTCGTCCCGACCCAATTGGCCAAAACTCAAGCCCGGCCTGGCCTAATCTGAAAATTCGAAATCGCGACTCGGCACTGCAAGCATGTAGTTTGATGCCAGCGTAGTTCGATAGCTGATCAGCCTCCGAAAACTACAGTGAGAACTTTGGTGTCATTCATTCATTGAGGATTGGCGGAATACTTGTGTCTCGTTGAGATAAAGTTACAACCTACTTTTCGTGGTAACCAAAGTACGAATGGTGCTAAAATTCCACCAATACTTTTCGGTCGCTCACGAGTACCGAACTGTGAAAGGTGCTAAAATTCTGCAAGTGCTTTCCGGTCCGGTTACTCAAGAGTAGTGTGAATGGCACTAAAATTCTACCAACACTTTTCGGTCCCTCGCTGGTAACCGATGTGTGAATGGTGCTAAAATAAAAAAGTGCTGGCTTCAATTAACCGACGAACGTCCAATCACACCGACGGAATCGCAAAGCGATGACGGAAGAGTGCTGGCTTCCATAAACCGATGAATCTCCAGTCGTACTGACGGACCGCAAAGCGGTGATGGAGGAATGTTGGCTTTAATAAACCGATTATCCAGTCACACAGACGGGATCGAAGGCGATGACGGACGAGTTCTGGCTTCCATAAACCAATGAATATTCAGTAACACCGACTGGGTCGCAAAGCGATGACGGAGGAGTGTTGGCTTCCATCAACCGATGAATATCCGATCACACCGACGGGATCGGAAAGCGATGACGGAGGAGTGTTGGCTTCCATAAACCGATGAATATACAGTCACTCTGACGGGATCGCAACGCGATGACGGAGGATTGATGGCTTCCATAATCCGATGAATATCCAGTGACGCCGACGGGATCGCAACGCGATGCCGGAGGAGTCTGGGCTTTAGTATGCCGCCGAACAATCTAGCCTGCGGCAATAAAAAGGGCTAAAACTAGGATTAAAGTGCCCTCGGGCAACTGTATCTTGTTGCGCATAACAAAAGCCCTAAAGTTCTAATGCTATAAAGGGGATAAACAAGTAAATTACTGTTTTTCTGATGCTATAATGGGTTAAAACTAGAGTGACCAGACTAGATGCAGCAAGAACTTCAAGATACAGGCGCCGCGGGCGGGGCGGGAGGCTAGACAATCTTTTCGACCTGACACTGTCCAATAAACATGTTGCAACTACCGCAAGGACATGCCGTCAGTCTTAGCTTGAAATCTTTATGACTAATTTTGCCGAACTTTTGTCAGCGCGTTTTGGAGTCTCAGGGCCCAGAAACCTGCGACCGTGTACAGGTCTGTTTTCGCGCTCGCTGAAGTATTTTGCACTTGCGCTGTGTGGTCTTGCAGTGGCGCTGAGAGTCGGTCTTAGAGCTCCTTCGTTGGTTTGCCGAGTTTGTGATGTAGTAATTGTAATGTAGGCTTGTGAAATGATTGAAAGGGTGGGACTGAGATGTACCGAGATGAGATGTGCTGAGATGAAACATAGATATGATGTCGAACCCGTCTTGTCTTGGAATTGGCTTGATCGGGACCGAAATGGAGGACTGAGTTGGTCGGGACTGAGATGCCGGGATTTAGCTAAGACTGACAGCATGTCTTTATATGTTTAGCGGACAGTGTCAGGTCGAAAAGATTGTCTAGCCTCCCGCCCCGCCCGCGGCGCCTGTATCTTGAAGTTCTTGCTGCATCTAGTCTGGTCACTCTAGTTTTAACCCATTATAGCATCAGAAAAACAGTAATTTACTTGTTTATCCCCTTTATAGCATTAGAACTTTAGGGCTTTTGTTATGCGCAACAAGATACAGTTGCCCGAGGGCACTTTATTTTTTGTTCACAATGGATTTTGGAATGTACCGGAGTTTTCCACTTAAAGTCCCCCCGAATAGAGCCCTCGGGGGCTCTAAGTGGAAAATTTTCCACTTAAAGCCCCCGGGGGCTCTAATTGGATTTATTTTTTACGGACCATTGATTTTACATCGAAGAGTAAACTTGCCAAAATAGTTCAAACTAGTGTAAGAATGACCAAGATACCGCACTTTTCTGTTGTTTTACGAACGTTTTGCCACGTTTAGATGAAGATCCTCACAATCAGGTTGAAATATGGTATCAGAATGTCAAAATGCTGGCCTAAAGTGTCCCTACTGACAACGATGAAAACACCCAGTTTTCCGCTTAAAGCCCCCGAGGGCTGCAAGTGGAAACGTTTCCACTTAAAGCCCCCGGGGCTCTAATTGGATTTTTTCTTTCTTGTCGGAGGGTCCATTTTCCACCAATTTCCGCATAGAGCCCCTGGGGCTTTAAGTGGAAAACTCCGGTATACATGTGCTCACCGTTACTATGTGGCTGGCAACTGTATCATGTTTTTCGTGTGCGACCAGTTGCAAAATAGTTGACGCAGATCGTTGACGCACACAGACTTGAAGACTATAACGTCAGTTACGTCAACTACTTTACAATACGACGTCCGAGCTCAAAAGTCACCAAACAGTTCAGAGCGCCCCATCAACTGAAACCGACCAAAATCTCGGCACAAGCATTTCTGGGTTGTTGCCAGGCAATTTCATATTTGTAACGAACAGTTGTTGACTGAACACACCAGTGCAGTCGCTCTGTAATTATTTACGCATGAAACATTACAAGCTGAATAGTTTTGGTGCGGGTGACGTTTCAAGTGGCCCACCCTGTGCGTGATATTAGCGTCGTTGCATCGCGCCAATTTGCCGCCGGCCACTTGCACGGCGAAACTCGCGAATATGAACATCAACATGACCAGCATTACCGTAACCTGAAATATACAGTACACTCGCACATACGGTAATAATGTGCATACGGTAATAATGTGGATCAGTGCACTATATTCACAAAATTAAGGACATGTTTCAGTCAAAACACATGTATACACAGTCCGCAACCGCAGGCTCAAAAATTCTGGCATGGAGCATTGAAATTGAACATGTGTGCGAATATGGCTCGGATTCGCTTGCCCATTACAAGTGTCATTTCAGTTATTGATTGACGAAAATTATTACTGTCAAAGTGACACATACTGTCCGAAACAGGGAAGCCTGTCCCGAAATACAGATCAGGCCCGTTCAAGGAAGACAATCAGAACATCAACCGATCCTTAACCAATAGAATCTGTTTGAATCCCTTGAACAGCTCAACGACCACGCGTCTGATGTGCGGCACCAGCGTGTAGATGCGTAAAGGGCGTGTGGCACGGCAGATCATCAACAGTTGGGCGAGGGAATTCGGCTGCACGTGCATCGGCATCCATATCACGAACACCAGACTCGTCTGCAACGCACAGCGTGGCACAAAAGTACACACACTTTTGGAATTGAAAAAAATTGGGCCATTCGATCGTGGTTTACCAATTTGCGTGAATGTAACGTGAAAATCGCCCATTTTTTTTACAAAATCACGACACAAATATGGGGCAGCGTAAGTATCGAACATTTATTGTTCTGTCCGCGGTGCAGTGAGAACAAGATCGACCGATCGGCTGATTCTTCAGTGGTTAACTCAGTTCCTTAACTCTGTTCGTCAACTCAGGCCAGGACACGCGTATGCTATGCTGATATATGTACATACTTCGACTACATTACAGCCCAAAAAGCGCGAGAAATGCAGCGGCAAAATATGTATTCCGCCCACAATACAGGTGGGTATTATTGAGTACCGCGACCATCGAAGTTGACGACATTACAGACAGTGGGGTTGACGACGATAATAGACGGTCTGAGTTAACGACATTAATATAAGCCGATCGATCAATTCTGTGGCGGAATATTCCGATGAGCTGCTTGGTTCTGCACGATAGGGCCGAGAACCGATCCCCAACTCTGCCACCAAACTTTTCGACTTATGCGCGCACGGAACTAATTTTATTCAAAAACTGCCATTAAAAAACGTAAAATAACATAATACCACATAAATGAAGATTGTCATCACGCCGCCCCAGTCTCGAACGACGGCCGACGGCGTGAAGAACACTCCATTCGCGATCACTTTGAGCGCCAATTCAAATGTCATCACCGATACGAACACGTAATCGGCCAGCTGTAATAGTGTGTTTCAGCTGAATTTTATGTGCGGCTTATTGATATGTGGTTAACTCAGATAACGAACTAAAGTCGTCAACTAACGCTGAATGCCATGCAGGTACACATTTACGTGTAGGTACACCAGGCACAGGTGTATATT
>JASAMV010008214.1:0-34807 GCA_030248065.1 Rhynchonema sp. JSB1_4
TGCACATTTTAACCTATAAAAATTCAATTCTCGCGAAAGTAGTATATGGTACAGTATCTCCCCCCCAGTGCTGTGGCTACTTTTGCGGGGCGGGTAGGGTACATAGGTGGAAAAATCCGAGGCGGGTAGGGGGCAATGTACCTGGAATCTTGGGGGAATCCGGTTTGTGGGGGAGGGGGGAGATTTTTCGGGGCGGGTAGGGTACAATACAAGTTTTTTTGGGTGCCTTTTTTATATGCTATAAAGTGCGTATATCGCGCGTAGTGCGCGATTTGTTTGCACTTTTAAGGGTTTTCGGTCGTAATTTGGGCATTTTTTACAAGAAAATGGGCATTTTGAGGGCAAAAATAGGGGCGGGAGGGTACCAGGGCGGGCCGGGTAGGGCGTAGGGTACCGGAGCGGGGCAGGTAGGGGGGTAGTGTACCAGGCCGGGACGGGTAGGGTACCATTGGGGAGACCCCCTCCCCCCATCCACAGCACTGCTCCCCCCTAAAATTCCTTCCCCCACCCCCCCAATCGGATTCCCCCCCCAAATTCTGGGTACAGTACCTCGGTATCTCCCCCTCTTTTTGGCCGCAAGGTACAGTATCTCCCAGGGTAGTACTTGGGGGGGGGGTGGGGGGGGGGGTCCCCCAAATTCATCTATCTATCGTCAACACTTTTTGATTTCATCTATCTATCGTCAACACTTATGGGCAAATCTATCTATCGTCAACAAATTCTGGGAACAATCTATCTATCGTCAACACATTTCGACCCCAAAATGGGTATTTTTGCCTCAAAATGGCTCAAAATCGGTATTTTTTGTCCCAAATAGGCAAAAAATCGCGCGCTACGCGCGGATTTAGTACATTTAAGTACATTTTCATTAATATTTACACATTATTACCAACTTAGTACACTATACTATACCTTGATTTTTGGCGACCCCCCCCCCCCCGGGGGGGTTCCCGGGCCGGGGGGGGGGGGAGGGGGCCCCCCCGGGTTTTGGGGGGGGGGGGGAGGGTGCGTGCGGGGGGGGGAGGGGGGGAGACACAGAGTGGGGGAAGAGTCACTTTGAGGGAGAAAAAAAGACAGATTTTTGCCCCCCTTTAAAAAAAAAAACCAAAAAAAAAGAAAGGGGGCGGTTTCGGGGAAAAACAAACAAAAAACACAAACTTTTTGTAAAAAAAAACCCAATTCTAGGCCTAAAAATCCCAATTCTAGGCAAAGGGAGGGGGGGGGGGGTGACCGGGGGGGGGGGGGGGGGGGGGGGGGGCAGGGCGGGAGGGGGGGGAGGGGGGCCCCCCCGGCGGCCCCCCCCCCCCCCCCCCAGCCCACCATCTATCTATCGTCAACAAGTTTGGGTCGACCCCCCCCCCAGATTTCGGACTTGGGTCATCTATCTATCGTCAACACATTGTACTACACTGGTATCTCCCCCTCAGAAGTAGCCACAGCAGCACTGGTCTGGTCGTGGTGAAGATTATAAAACTTAAACTGACGCATGTTCGCGCTCCCAAACTTCATGTTCGCTAAGATAACTTTGTTCACGGTCCATTGACGCGATCAATTTGGCATATGCGTCCTCGGCAGGCGTCCGGTCCGGGCTGACCACCGGGAAACGTTCAACACAGGCCGCGGCAAAGATTTGCCACTTTTCACCGTCCTCCTTACTCTTGAATGTCAACAAATTCTTGTGCAGATCTTTCGGCAAGTCATTCACGTGATTTGAAGTGTATTTTATGGACAAACGACGCGCCAGTACTGATGAAAATTTTCGTTGGTGCGACAAGAAGACGATAAACACATCCTTGACGGCGAGTGACCGAATCATGTTTGTTTGGTTGCCGCTTTCGAAAACGAGTCGGAAAGAATGCAACGAATGAACGAAAGCGAACGACAATGATCCAATTTATTTTTCTTTTTTTGCTTCGCTTCGGCTTCGCTTTTCTGGGCCACCCCGCTCACTTATCTTTGATCTTGATCATTTCAAGGGTTTCTGGGGGGTTGTTTCCGGGGTCCGGTTTTCTGCAACATCAACTTTCTCTGACAGTTGTTTTTTTTTAATATTTTTATGGGCTGCTGTGCTGTAGGGCCAAAAACTTTAAATTTTTGCGCTTCTGCTGCGAGCGACGTTCCTCAAACACAAACGGAACAAGCACAGGATAAAAATGACTTTTCATCGGTGCCCCTCTTAAAATCAGACCTCGCTACGCGCCTGATTACCAAAGGCAAGTCACTCATGTTTTACACTTTACACAGTCCCAGACCATACCGCATCACCCGAGTTGTTATTCTCAATTTCTCACACATGGTGAGTGCATAAAATTACGGTAATTTATATTTTCGGGAAAAAACGGTTTACAAACAAATAAATTAATAAAAAAACAAATAAATTAAAGGCAGTCTACGGGAGGTTGTCACTCAGCCCCCGAATACCGTAACCCACCGCAAACGACATCGTTGCGAGACCCATGCTGCTTATCGACACGTGTATTAGCGGCAGCAAGCTGGAAATTGTCATCGTGCGCGTCGATCACCAAAACTTCGAAATGTTGGTTGGTGTTGGCGCCAGTGTAGTTCCTGGGGGGGTCCCCCCCCTCGGGTACGCTATCTCCCCCTCAGGTGGTACACTATCCCCCTATCTCCCCCTCCGGGTACACTATCTCCCCCAATTTTTGCCTAAAATAGGCATTTTTAGGCCTAAAATGGGCATTTTTATACCAAAAATGTGTGATTTTTAGGTCAATGTTCTCAAAAGTCGCCAAAATGCCCTTTTTATGAAGAATTTTTTCAAAAAAGGGGCAAAAATAGGTCAAATTTTCCACCTCAAAAAGTGACTTTTTCCCGAATTTGGGTCTTCCCCCCCCTTCCCCCCCCTCGGGGGTACGCTATCTCCCTCTCCGAAAAAAACGGAGGGTCCGCTATCTCCCCCTCCGGACCAGGAACTACACTGGTTGGCGCTAACACGCGAAACATAGATAAAAAACAAAATGGTCTCGACACGATCCTTGCAGATCAAAATTACGGTGGGTTACGGTATTCGGGGGCTGAGTGACAACCTCCCGTAGACTGCCTTTACCAGTACTTAACGAATTTCGAAGTCAAAAACACCCATTTTTGAGCAATTTTTGCTTGTGGTTATGGGTGGGCACCGCGCGCAAACACCCAAAAATGGTCATTTTAGGCCAATTTTCGGCAAAAATGTCAAAAAGTACCCATTTTAGGCCAATTTTGCAGTAAAATAGCATGCAAAAAACGGCCTTTTTTCGCCTTTTGACGGGCTATAGGGGTATCTTGGGTAACCTTTGGGGCAGTGTTGGAGGTGGTGGTGGGGGTTGGGGGGGGGGTAGCACCACCCCCAGTACAGTAGGTATCCTTCCTCGCCTGGTACAGCAGGTATCCCCCCCGATGTTTAGCATGGTACAGTAGGTATCCCCCCCCGATTTTCACCCCGGTACAGTAGGTATCCCCCCATTTTGCCCCAAACGGGCCAATTTTTGACCACAATGGCCGAAATTGGTGCAAAATCAGTGGTTTTTGCCTCAAATTACCCAAAATTCGCGCGCTACTCACGCAAATACTACGTTTTCACACGATTCCACACATAATAAACACATAAAAAATTTTCACCCCAAAACCTAACCCCCCCCAAACCCCCCCCTAGGTACATAACCCCCCCCAGGCCATCGGCTCTGGTACAGTAGGTATCCCCCCTCTCCGAGCGCGGTACAGTAGGTATCCCCCCCTCCAGAGTACCTCCAACACTGCTTTGGGGGTATCTCGAGTAACTCCGAAACCTTCCCCCCCTTGGGTATCTTGGGTCGATTGGCCTGCCACCACACTGCCAAATACCAATACCACCCAATACCAATAGCAGTGTTTGGTATTGGTATTGGGTCTAATTCTGGTGTTGGGTATTGGTATTGAAACTGGCCTGGTTTTGGTATTGGTGTTGGGTTTGCCCAGGTATTGGGTCAAATCCAATACCCAATACTAATCCAGAAAAACCCAATACCAAACTGATTTGCCTTGCCTTTATGTGCACAATTATACCAAGCAGCGAACGACAGCGATTCTTCATTCAGAACATGGGATCGTATCAAAAATTCGGTTTTGCCATCGATCGTGGTGGCACGTTCACGGACGTTTATGTGCGTCGATCGGACGGCAGTAGTCGCGTGCTGAAATTGTTGTCCGAAGATCCGACAAATTACGCTGATGCACCGACAGAAGCGATCAGACGCGTTATTGAGCAGGAAACTGGCAAAACAATGCCACGCGGACAACCGATCGACACCGGTTAGCCTGGGCCGATTATTGAGTTGTTCTCTCAATTTTATCTGACCAAACGTTCATTAAATCAGATCACATATCCTGGATTCGCATGGGCACCACGGTGGCCACAAACGCTCTGCTCGAGCGAAAAGGTGTGTTTTCTGCCTCCCAAGTTTTCGCGTGATTTTGATTAAACAATGCAAATATGTTGTGACAAACAGTTGATGTTTCAGGTGAACGCACAGCGCTGGCGGTGACGAAAGGTTTTCGCGACCTCCTGTTCATCGGCAATCAACAACGACCGCGTATCTTCGATTTGAACATTCAATTGCCCGAAGTTCTATATGAAGATGTTGTTGAGGCAAGTGGCATCATTTGGGCCATATTTTGGTATTATATAATACATGCACGTTGTGGTGAAACATGTTTTTTAACTGTTAGGTTGACGAACGCGTGGTGTTGGCTCGCGAGGATTGCAAATTGCCGACGATCACAAATGAAGTTGCCGTGACAAGCACAACCGGAGACAAAGTTTGTTTGTCGTTTGTTGAATGTGCCCAAAATGTTACATGAAAGGCTACATGTAACTCTAAGCTCAACATCCTGTTCCAGCTGCAAATCAGAAAAGCTGTGCAAACCAAATCCTTGCGCGAACAATTGCAAAATATTCACAAGAAAGGCATTCGATCTTTGGCTGTGGTGCTGCTTCATTCCTACATGTTTGTTGGCAAAATTTGACAATTAGATTTTATTTTGACAACTTATTGTCTGCTCCTGCCGACAGGTATCCGGATCATGAACAAGAAGTTGGTGACATCGCGCGTGAGATTGGTTTCACAAATGTGTCGTTGTCTTCGCAAATTATGCCAATGATCAAAGCCGTGCCACGCGGCTTCACAGGTTCAACGTTTTCACCCATCTTTCTCACAAATTTTGAACGCCAGTAATTAAAAATCTGACAAGATCATAAGTTACAGTTTTTGTAGCCACTGCCGACGCCTATCTCACTCCCAAAATCCGCGAATACATCAATGGATTCACATCGGGCTTCAAGAATAATCTGAGCGGCGTGCAAGTGCTTTTCATGCAATCGGATGGTGGACTGTGTCCGGTGGATAGGTTAGGTTGTTGGTTTGAGGTCAACAGTTGTGTTCTGCCTGTGTCTGCAAAATCTGGCTTTATTGTCATATGTCCTGACGGCCGTTCTTTATTTTTGAAAATGCTGTCATCCAAACTTGAAAAGTCAGCCTCAGATCTTGTCAATTTTTATTGCAGCCGTGTCAGTCTAGTGTCAATCCCAGTGCCACGAAAGTCTACTGCGTACATTTTTATCGCACGCCACAAATACCGTGAATTTCCGTTGTTTAGACAAACACACACAAGCAGCTGATAATGTTTCAGTTTCTACGGTTCGCGTGCCATTCTATCGGGTCCAGCCGGCGGCGTAGTTGGTGTGTCACTCACAGCATTCGACCAATCAACAAAACAACCCGTTATTGGCTTTGACATGGGCGGCACTTCCACCGATGTCAGTTGACGTTTGACAATGATGACTTTTTATTTTCCATTTTTATCTGATTTGACAATTTCAGGTCAGTCGTTACGCCGGGGAGTTGGATCATGTTTTCGAAACCACAACTGCCGGTGTTACCATACAGGCCCCTCAGGTCAATATTTTTTAATATAATGCATTTCCACAGAGACAGGGACAAGTGAACTGCCCTAAAACATGGTGGCTGATGCCAAATACAAAACGTAGCCGTGAAACATTTACTCATCAGCTCGACATCAACACGGTTGCGGCTGGTGGTGGTTCCCGTTTATTCTTCACCAACGGTTTGTTCGAGGTCGGACCTGATTCGGTGGGCGCCAATCCCGGACCGGTCTGCTACCGCAAAGGTGGAAATTTGGCGGTCACGGACGCCAATTTGATACTCGGTCGCATTCTGCCGGATTATTTCCCGAAGATTTTTGGTCCGAAAGAAGATGAACCGCTGGACAAGTGCGTTTCCTATTGTTACCTCGTGGTTCAGTCAAAAATTACTTGTCAACAGTTTATTTTGTCCAATGTGCATTACGCCTCGTTTCGCAAAAAGCATTTTGCAGAGCAGCCGCGCAACGCGCAATGATGGACCTTCGGGAACAGATCAACACTTGGACAGCTGCTAACGCGACAGAAGATGGCAAGAAGGCGAAAAGTGTGGAAGAGGTTGCGATGGGCTACCTTGATGTGGCCAACGAAGCAATGTGCAGACCGATTCGCTCACTCACGCAGGTTCGCATTTGAAGACAGTACATATTTATTGCACAATTGCTTTGATTGACTACCTGATGTTTCATTTGCAGGCCAAAGGCTACGACACATCACAACATGTACTGGCGTGTTTTGGTGGTGCTGGTGGACAACATGCGTGTGCGATTGCACAGTCACTTGGTTAGTGTTTTGGACTGAATTGCTAGGATTGTCGATAATTACCGGTATTAAACGTGGTGACCGTTGTCTTGGTTGTTTCGTTACCTTGGATCGGATCTGCCTTGGTCACGTGATGCTTCCTACTGAGGATATTTTAAATTTTTGCGGGATGCCAATGCTTTCGACCACGAATTAACGCTAACCGAAAAGGTACAATACCGTACTAACGCTTGTGAAAGTAAGTGGCGCCAGTAAACCTCAGTGTCTTTTGTTCAAAAATGTCATCTGACCAACGGGCAAGATGCTGGTCCGATCCGATCAACGAGTTTGATACGGGCAATGTTTTAAACTCAATCCCAGTACCCAGTCTGAAAACCATACAGGCATGCGCACCGTCTACATACATCGTTATTCGGGCATTCTATCAGCATACGGGCTGGCACTGGCTGATGTTGTATACGAAGCACAAGAACCGTCACATTCGCCATACAAGAAAGAACACTACGAACATTTTGCACAGAGACTGAATGCGCTGGCCGAACGGTGCAGACAGCATTTGAGGAAACAGGTATGTATATGTAATTGTATTTCTTTTTTGTTGCTTTAATCGGATGTTCCAAAGATTTCCATTAGTTTTGCGTACGAACATCTCTAGAACTTGTCCGTTGATTGAAGCACAAGCTAAAACTTGACCTGTTCAAACATCACTCGACACAAGCGTTCGTAATTCGAACCAATCTGTACTGATGTCAGTCGCACAATGTACAGTTTGCGTTTGTGGTTGTTTGGTTTGCCACCAATTCATAACCCGTCGTCATCCCTCTAAACTAAACGCAGGGTTTCGCCGACAGTCACATCGTGGTCGAGCCCTATCTGCACATGCGCTACGACCGCACCGATTGTGCACTGATGTGTGCCTTGCCGGACGGTGCGAGTGACAGATCAATCAACAAATCGATATCGGCTGATCACCTGATCGAATTCGAGCGATCGTTTGTCGACGCTTATAAACGCGAGTTTGGATTCACAATTCCCGACAGAACGGTGATCGTTGATGATATTCGCGTTCGTGGCATTGGGAAAAGTGGTGTGAAGGAAGATCGGATGATTCCGAAAGCCACTGAGCCCGATAACCCACCAATTGAGGTGCATGTGCCTTGCTATTTCAAGCACCACGCCTGGCTGCAACGTACACCTGCCCATCAATTGCACAAACTGCATGCCGGGCATAGAATCCCGGGCCCAGCGATAATTATTGATGCAAACGCAACGATAATCGTCGAACCAAAATGCATAGCAACCATAACATCGGATGGGAATGTGAAAATCGATGTTTCACCGGATTCGGCCATTGTCGATATCGGCACACAAGTAGATTCGATCCAATTATCGATTTTCTCGCATCGTTTTATGTCCATCGCTGAACAAATGGGTCGCATTCTGCAACGGACCAGTATTTCGACGAATATTAAAGAGCGACTCGATTTCTCGTGCGCTCTTTTCGGGCCGGATGGGGGCTTGATCGCCAATGCCCCGCACATACCGGTGCATTTGGGTGCGATGCAGGTATGAGTTGGCTGAGATGGGACCTGTTTGCTCGCTTAACATTTTATAAACTATGACCTTTTTTGCAAACTTGCTGCTCGCCCTTATTTCGTTCGACCAGTGCAAGTGCAAAGGTTGTTTGTTGTTTGTTTGTTTGTTGCACCTTCAGTGCCAAGTCAATGCAAACGCCCGAAGGCTACGTTGTTTAGGAGCTGTGCGTATAGCGCACAGAAGCAACTATTGCGCTTCTTGAAATTCGCGAGTCATCGGTAACTCGCGAAATGTCCTTTATTCGAAGAAGTTAATGCAGCAAGGTTAATACCGGTCAAGACATTCATTTTGGGTCCAAAATTTTCAATCAACTTGTTCAGGAGACGGTTCGCTTCCAAATGAAGACACTGGGCGCTAATCTGCGCGATGGTGACGTGATCCTATGCAACCACCCTCAAGCTGGTGGCAGTCATTTGCCCGATCTCACAGTGATCACCCCTGTGCACTATCGAGGCTCGACCACACCGGTGTTCTTTGTGGCCAACAGGGGACATCACGCTGATATTGGGGGACTGGTGCCGGGTTCGATGCCGCCACATGCCACCAGATTGGATCAGGAGGGTTCGTTGTTGAAGGACTTGTAACTCTTTGTTTGTCTCTCTGCGATTGCTACTGCCGGTCCCGTAGCCATGATCGGAGACTTAATAATGTCAGCCGGTGTGAACTTTGTTTACACAGTTGGGCAGACCACGCTCGTATTGAGTGTTAGTACCTGTTCATTGGCGTTTTGGTGAGAAAATCGTGTAAAATTTGAGAATATTGTAGATCTGAGGATGCTTCAATCACGAATGATTTATCGTGCGAGTAACCCAGTTAAACTATAGAGGTCATAAATTTGCATTGATTGCGAGAGATGTCTCTAAACACTTACGCGGCCATGTTGTTGTGTGTCTTTGAGAGACGAACAGCACCAAATTCCAATACACAGAATATATTGCCGAATTTTCGACACTCAATAGTGTCCTCGTCAGGGCTAAAATCAACAAAAAGAGATAGGAACCGGTTGTCACAAGAATATCATTTCAGAAAACGCAAACAAGGTGCAAAACAGTCAGATAAACAAGTGGCATTTTGATACAGATATTGGCTATTGTTGGGTTTCAGTGCTCTGAAATTGAGTGTCGAAAATTCGGCAATATATTCTGTGTATTGGAATTTGGTGCTGTTCGTCTCTCAAAGACACACAACAACATGATTGCATTACGGCACTGCCATCCCGGCAACATCAAAGATAAACTACGCGGCCAACTGAACAGGTCATTAAATGTTCTTACAGTCACGTCAAAAATTATTCTCTCGGGGTCGGGACCCTCGTACTCAAGTGGCTGTATGATCTACGATATGCAGGACTGATAAGTGGTCAACTAAGCAAGCTAATGCCCTTTCAGGTGCGGCATTCATTAGTTTCAAACTGGTGACCGACGGTCGATTCCAAGAGGAGGAAGTGACCAAAGCGTTGATGGCACCGGGCCAAGTGCCCGGTTGTTCGGGCACACGCAATCTCAATGACAACTTGTCTGACTTGCGGGCACAAGTTGCTGCCAATCAGAAGGTTGGCATGACACTTTTCAGGCCATTTGTACTGGCAATGTCCTGGCATGCCGCCTGTTTGTGTGAGCAGAATAAAAGTACAAGGCTTATCATGAGTGATGTACTCGAGTCTGGGGGGTGGTATTACCCTCCAGCTAGGTAGCTAGCTCGAGCTACCAGATCCCATACCCCCAAACCGCCTGCTAGCTAGCTCGAGCTACCCACCAAAAATGGCAAAAAACTTGTTTTTCAGAGGTATTTTTGGCAAAAAGTTTTTCCAATGATCTTCAACTCCAACATTTGCTAAGTAGCCAGCTCGAGGTGGCCTGACCAACTACATCACTGCTCACCGTCACAATGGATTGCCGGATTACCTGCTTGGGTGTTGGCCGCCTTTCCTTACTCCAACGCTGTACAATATTATTTTAGGGTATCAATCTGGTGTGCGAATTGATAGACGCCTATGGTCTGGATGTGGTCCAAGCGTACATGGCACACATACAGCAGAATGCGGCCAGGGCAGTCAGGGTTATGTTGAAACAAGTTGGCATTGTTTGTATTGCAGTTAGCTTTGTTTAGCCTCAGTGAACGGTACATTTTGTAGGTTTTTTTATCCGGACTGTGTAAACATGGCTTTTCCCCATCAGGTTTCACACAATGTCCGTGCCAAGACCGGGACGTCCCAATTGCACGCGGTTGATTACATGGATGATGGCACGCCTATTGAGCTAAGAGTGCATATTGATGAAAATACGGTAGGTGATACTGTGCTTGCTGCAGCTGTATGAATTGGTTTGAGTAAAAATAGAAGGTGATCTTTTTAGGGTGATGCCAAATTCGACTTTTCCGGCACCGGACCCGAAGTGTACAGCAGCTGCAATGCGCCGCCGGCTGTTACGCTGTCGGCCGTGATCTATTCGCTACGGTGTCTGGTCGGACATGACATTCCCCTGAATCAGGGATGTTTGGAACCTGTCAATATACACATCCCCAAAGGTTAGTGGCAGGGATCGGAGTCTAAGGGACCCACACCAAAGGGGATTCAGCGACAATGAAATACCGTTAAAGTGACTCTACAATTGATCGTTGACCGCGTTTGTTTGCAGTCATTTTTTCAGAAAATGAAGACCAGGTATCAGAAACCCAGATTTAGGAATTAGATTTTCAAGTCGTTGCTTTGTGATGTTTCACGGAGCCCACACATTTTTACAGGAGGAGAAAAAATGAAAAAAGTTTGAGGCAGGCCTGTGCGAAACACAAGGTAATCCAATAGAAGATATTTTCAGCGTTTTATACTCAGATGTTTTTCTGTTAAACGAGACGTAAAGCATTGCGCGAAATGCCATGTGTGATAAATAATAAACGAAACACTCCAAAAAAATCAAGCCTTTTTAAAGCACCCTTTTACTCTAGCATAATTTTAAGCATCTGTGGTGAATGAAATAAGTTGTCAATTAGAAATAAAAATCGTCTAATTATCTGGTATTCAGGATGTGCTTTTCGTTTTTCAAAACCCTACACAGCTCACACAATGTTTACCACAACATGCGCAAGGCAGCCATTCAGACCACGCACAGCGCACACACAACGACAACACACAGCCGGCCGGGGATAATGTTTCAGCTTTGTGTGTGTGCGCTGTGGGAATGGGTGCCTAGCGCATGTTGTGGTAAACATTGTGTGAGGTGTGTAGGGTTTTGAAAAACGAATAGCACATCCTAAATACTAGATAATTAGACCATTTTTATTTCTATTTGACAACTTATTTCATTCACCACAGATGCTTAAAATTATGCTAGAGTAAAAGGGTGCTTTAAAATGGCTTGATTTTTTGGAGTGTTTCGCTTATTATGTATCACACGTGGCGTTTCTCACAATGCTTTATATCTCGTTTAACAGAAAAACGTCTGAGTATAAAACGCTGAAATATCTTCTACTGGATTACCTTGTGTTTCGCACAGGCCTGCCTCAAACTTTTTTCATTTTTTCTCCTCCTGTAAAAATGTGTGGGCTCCGTGAAACATCACAAAGCAACGACTTGAAAATCTATTTCCTAAATCTGGGTTTCTGAGACCTAGTCTTCATTTTCTGAAAAAATGACTGCAAACAAACGCGGTCAACGATCAATTGTAGAGTCACTTTAAATATATGATGGTTATACATAGATCAACAATGAGCTTTCTTTCGCCGCAGGGTCGATTTTGAACGCTCATGAGACGGCGGCCGTTGTTGGTGGCAATGTGCTCACATCGCAACGCATTGTCGACGTCATTCTGAAAGCGTTTAGTGCTGCCGCTGCGTCTTGTGTGCGTTTGTGTCTTTGCTTCATGTTTGTGCTCTCCAATTATGGCTGATAGTCAATCGTGCAAAATCCACTAATTTTGAACACTACCAAACCAATATCTTAACGATGTGCCTGATTCTACAGGGTGACATGAACAACGTAACATTCGGTGATGAGTCAGTCGGTTACTACGAGACGGTGTGCGGCGGGTGTGGCGCCGGACCGACTTGGCACGGACGCAGTGCTGTGCACACACACATGACAAACACGCGCATCACCGATGTGGAGATCATGGAACGAAGGTTAGTTATGTCACGGGGCTGATGCAGTTACACTGACGATGGCCTGCAACAAAAAGGTACAAGTACATCATTCTAGTGGGTGTATGTTGTCGGCGTCGCACATCGTATACGTAAGTCAGTGCACACTGCGCTGTAGTACGGATCTTAACAGTCAATAGTCACAACATTAAAGGGGGGATCCAGGCAGTAGGGGCACTGTACCAAACTTGTTCAACTTTTCACAGGTTCTAGTCGATGTTAATCGGAAGGTACCTTTAACGATGTCGTTCTCGGTCGATACCGAGGCTACCGACTTCATATAAACTGCATTTTTTTGGTTTGGTTTGGTTACCGGACCTTGCTGCCTGGAGCCCCGCTTTAACAAGGTTTTCTCATGACTGGCAAGTGAGAAGTTAATCACACAAACCAACGATTCCCATCCCAAACAGGTACCCAATAATCATCACCCAATTCCATCGTCGGCCCAATTCGGGTGGTTTCGGTCGATATCACGGTGGCGATGGTGTGATTCGATCGTATCAGTTCCGTAAACCGATGACCCTGTCGCTGTTGACTGAACGACGTGTGCATCGACCTTATGGATTGCAAGGTTATTCGTTTCACCTTGGGTTGGCTACTACTACTTCCATTCCAACTAATATTTGGTGCTGGGGCTTCACATATTTCCTTTCATTCAGGTGGTCAGCCGGGCAGTTCTGGGCTCAACCTTTTGCAACTGGCCAAGCATCCGGACCGGGTCGTGAATCTGGGAGGCAAAACGTCGGTTGATGTTGAACCGGGGGTAGGTGGCTTTATTGTGTATAGCGTTGTGATATTTTTCGTGCTCATCTTATCATAGGGTGATATTTTCGAAACGATGTAAAGGTCAGTTGGGTGTAAAGGTCGGTGGAAAGCTCGGTCGACAGCTCAGTGTGATAGACCTCGGTGTAAACTTGAAACATTCCACGTTAATAACAGGCAATGTTTCACGTTTACACCGAGCTACGCCGACCAAGCTTTCGACCGAACTTTACACCGACCTTTACTCCCAACTGACCTTTACACCGTTTCGAAAATTCCACCCATAGTTGTTTATTTTCTTGCAGGATATTTTCATTCTGCACACATCAGGTGGTGGAGGTTGGGGCACACCTGACAACATCAAGATCGGACCGGATTAACTGTATGCTGTTGAAACTTCAGCGTTATTCACGATGTGACGTGTGTATAGTTATTGCTGATTATGGTTATCATTTCCCTTATCAATGATGTTGTATCAAGCTTTTCTGGTGCTGGTTGATCTATTCATAACACAAGCATGACCAATTTGTCTGTAGTCACTGTGATACATAGTCAAGGAGATTTATTATACATAGGTGTTGATAGGTGCCAAAATTATCAAACCATTATGAGAAATTATCGCTTATGGAATGCACTGGTATTGTTATCACTTTTATCGTGCCTTAGTTTCACTTTAATCTCGAAATGCGATTTACATTTGTCATCTCATATCATGATCAGTTTCGATGATTCAACATAAAGAAACAGGTGCCGTAAATGCGCATAGTTGTCGTTCGCAATACTAGTCGTCCATGTTTGACTTGTTGACACGGTAACAACCGCTGACGTGTTATACAAGACAGGTGTTGTTGCGCAATGCATGCACGAGGTGGTATAATTATACATGTATGTATGTACCTCAATTGGTGGCCGTACAGCGAGTCATGATATCAGTATACTTTGCAATTACCAAATCGCACCTGAGCCCAATTCTGCGAATTTTGTAAAAATGCCAAAATCGTAGTGCAAAAACCCAAAATGTGGAAGATACACTTGTTTGTGGTGCTGATTGCCGTGACCGTGTATTGTTTGTATCACTTCGAATACTCGGACGTGGACGCTATTCTGGTGAGTGGCGTGAGTCATAGTTAGGGTTAGAGGTCGTGGGGTACCCGACATCTGGAAGTACCCGACAACTGAGAAAGAAAGCCGACACCCGACAGTTCTAGAAATACCCGACATCTATGTAGTTTTTGAACCAAAAACAGAAATTTTGCTCTTGCATCGTTAATGCAATTTTTGGCTTTTGCTGAATACAAGTTTTTTCAAACGAAATAAACACCAAAATGTCACATTCTGAGCCCTCGGAACCGTTTTGTTCTACGAAAATTTCTCAAAATTCTTCTGTCAGCACAACTGTTGTTTTGAACCGTAAGTGTCGGGTATCGGGCACCAAAAAAAGCCGACATCTGGAGGCACCCGATACCTACACTTTTTTGGGACCCGACATCCAACCCCAGTCATGATCGGTTCAGAAATGTTCTGCAAGGCTGGCCGGAGGAAAATTTTGGATCTGCCTTGTCATACTTCTGCCGAAAGGTCACTTCAAGGTTTGCTCATGCCAAGGTTTTGACTGGTGTAAAATCTGCTTGGCAACAGCTATCGCGCTGGCTGAATCGGATCTGATCACCGATTTTGATGCCAGCTGATTCGCAGCAGAACAAAGACCTATACCACAAATCGAGGCTCGATGAATGTCGACTTTCCGCATGCAGGTGCACGCCACCGTCGTGTTGCGTGCTAGTACGAGACAGGTGTTCCTGGAATTGCGCAGACCCGATGTGTTCCCCCTCCTGTTTGCTGGATACAGTGAGGTTCGACCGATTGGAGACATTGACGAGCATAGGTGGCAAGTTGGACAGAACTTCAGTGCACATTGGCATTTCCCATTCATCGGTTGGTTGTGCGACCCAGGGTTGGGCAAAAAAAATTTTTTTTTTTAATTTTTTTTAAAAAAAAAAGATTTTTGAAAAAAAATTTTTTTTTTAAAATTTTCGGGGGAACAAAATGTTCTAAAACGTCCAAAAATGGCCTATTTGGGGTTATTTTTTGTCATTTTTTCTCAAGGGTCGAAAAATTTTCTTCACAAAATCACCTTTGGGGCATGTATTTGGTACCTAAGATACCCCAAATGATGTTATTATACCTTCCCGTAATACATGGGACACAGTATGCATGTGCCTACAGGGTACTTCGATGTCATACCCCATTGGGTCGGTCATATACGACTGATTCAGCTACCCGACAAGTATTTCTGCAGCTTATATTCTCAATTCTGTGTGGTTTATGAGTGAATCTTGCTTATTCGGCCACAAACTGTTGTGTCCGATACCACAGAGCAGCAATCATCGGTCCATATCAAGCACAGACTGTTGGATCACACCGAAATGACGTAAACACCCTTGATAAGTGATGCAAAGCAAGTCACAAAAGTGACTTGTCAATTAAAGTTGCATTTTTTCGCGATTTTACGCGTTTTTTAGGCAAATTTGGTAAAATTTCCCCGAATCTCAGACTTTTTAAAAAAAAAATTTTTTTTTTTAAAAAACTTATTTAAAAAAAATTTTTTTTTCCAACCCTGGTGCGACCTTTGTATTTCGTATCCATTCGTTATATGTGCCGCATGATGTTGATCTGAGCAGCGCAAACCCCAGCCGCGTGTCCGCATGAATCACACTAGAAGATGCACTTGTGCAGCGTCTTTTTCGACCCATTTTCGAAGGTGCCTCGGGTCATCGTCAATGCGAATGTGCCAGATATAGCCACGTGACTGCCAAAGACACCTGCGAGCTTATTTTATTCCGCCATCTTTCTCACTCAATGATAATAATAGATTTTCAGGCACCCGCACTTCGCTGTTTCGTCTCACCCGTCTGAGTTACGGCCGTCTTCTTTTCTTCGAGACCGACGACATGTCACGTCTGAGGTACAACTTCACGATATCGGCCATTGACAAGGACCAGTACTCGAAACTTGACCTTGAAATTCGGTCTCCGCTCAAGAACTACCTGTTTTATGTGAGTTTGTCGGCATCCCACTTCTTAAAAATAAATGTTTGTAGTCCGTATTTATCTAATTTATCATTGAAAACAAGACCAGCATCGACTACACAAACAAAAGATCAAATTCTAAAACTTGTCCTTTCAAATGTCAGGTCTTCCACCGTCCGTATCTGAAAGTAACGCTCTCGCCTGAGGTGCGCACGAAGCTGTTTGGCCTGCGATATGCATTTGACGCTTGAAGTTCGGTACCACACTGCATGTTTGTCCCCGAATATCGTGCCTTATGCGACATATGGGACTCAAGATATTGAAATGGTCATCGCGAGTATCAACTTGAATTGAAAATATAATGGACTTGCGGCACTCACAGACACACTGTGGTTGGGTTTGGTGTATGAAAAGTAAAAAAATGTGATCATCTAATTCTGTGATCCAGCTGAAATTCAATTTACGTTTTCGCTGCATCTAGTTGGCTTACTCGGGTTTGACTAAGTTCGCTGCTTGATCTCGTCCCAGTATGATAACCGAGCACTGATTTTGTTCTTTGTCAGTATGTTGGTCGTAACTCTGTTGTGAAAAGCTGCGGGGTTTTTTTGTGTCGTACCCACACGCAACCTTCTTTTTCTGCCAAATGTTTCTCGATATCTGAACCTGTGAATAAAAGGTGTTACCACATTTACCATTCCGGAACAGGACACCTGCCACCACACCAACATACACAGTAATATTCAGACACCCATCGTGAAGCAGACGTTGTGGCTGTGCACTACTATTGTGGGCCATTGAAATATATTTCGTTTTCAAACAGTAATCAGACGAAACGTGTAAGCTGGTACAAACAAATAATGAAGTTGCTCAAATTACAGGTCCGACAAACAAGTGCAACATTACGCACTATATACATATACAGTGCGCTTGTTTTGGGCTAATATTACAGTAGTCAACTCAAGTGGTCAAGTCACTTCGTCAACTCACAGGAGCCCCCAGTGAGCAGGATATACATGTGGCATTCGGGGTGATTTGGCGACTTTACAAAGACAGTTGGCGAAATGATTTGACAACTGGAGTTGACCACTGTAATATAAGCCTTGTTTTGTTTGTGTCAAGTGAAGTGAAAGTCCAACACTTTGGAAGCCTTCACCAGTCCGTTTGTACTTTTTTCAAGAGCCTGTACTGTTTATTCGATATTAGTTGTCAGAAAGCAAATCCGAAAGCGTAGCCACTATACATGAACAAAATTGTCTTGAAAGCTCATTCTGATCAGGAATGTCATGAATTAACCATCTTCTATGGCGCTTGCCCATCTGCACTTAAAACGTCAACCCAATGCTTACATGTTGTATGATCATGATCCGAAACCTGCGCATCCGTAAGGCGGCCTTCACAACGCACGTGTAGAGCGGATCGCGGATCCCAAAAAATCCGCCACAAGCAGCTTTACATTGGGTGGGAAGGCAAAGAAACGAGTGTAGCGGCCATCCGCGATCCGTTCCATGCGTTTGCCTTGAGAAAAGCAGGTAGAGGATCGCGGGGTTAAGGCGGCCGGTGGCAAAAAACGCGTGTTTTCAGTTAGATTCTATTTTTGCGTAACGGGGTGAATGCCGTGTATTATTTCCGCCACCCGCGTTTTGCATTGTGAAGGCAAAAGCTGAGAGCGGACCCGCGTTTCTTTGGGCCCGCGATCCGCTGTGCGTGTACATTTTGAAGAAGTCAACGGTTCTCTAAAAGGCCGCAACATACAGTACATATGTATTCTTATTCTTTATGGTTGCCGCCCAAAGGTTCTTTTGATTTCGGCTTGCCAAACTGAACGTAACGAGAGTTTCCAGTTGTTACTTTGTGTCTCGGACCCCAACAATTCCGCTAAAATGTGAACTTCTTGTATTGCGAGACCATAGAAAGTGCCATGCCCGCCAAGTAATAGACCGAGTGACATAATACCAAGGCGATCATAACTTTTAGTACAAGTTATGGGTGTTGACCGGGACCAGCGGTTCATCATATTGTCCGTCAGGAAAGAAACTGAATTGTGATTTATGCTTGAGGTAGGAATTGTCGCATATATCCTACAGTAACCTGAGTCCTTCCACGTCAGTGTCTGACCACTGAAACTCAGAATGTTTTTCGTGACCCCAAAGCCAGAGCTTTCCTGGGTGGAGCATATGCAAAGGCTATTTCATAAACTTGTTCCGAGATGCGGAGTGACGCAAAGCAGAGCCTGCGGCTTTGCTGACGTCGTTCAGGTGCAGTTTTGCCATAATTCTTTACTTTTTACCAGAAGCGCTTGTTCTTCATTAAGTCTCAATTCAGTGTCTGTGTACATCAGGGAGACAAGCAGTTCGTTGGCAATATTGTCATGTCAGCAAACTTTGTCAATAAGAATGTTTCTGGATAGGATTTTGCTAACATGCGTTTGCCGATAAGAGTGAAAAACGAATGAAAGAGAAATTAGCACACAATTTGCCTCCCTTTGTGCTCTTATTTGTAAGCTCAGGCTCACCCAAACAAGTGGGTGCTTAGGCTAAGCCAGCCTAAGCCTACAAGTATGTCGAGGAAGTGAAAAAAGAGACGAACCGTGCATTAATTTCTCTTCCATTCATTTTTCACTCATATCAGCCAAGACATGTCAGCAAGCTTGTTCGCTTATCTCGCGTAGTTCTTGCTGACAATGTTCACTGACAACGTTTGCTCATGCCAATTGCTGTTCGTTTGCGATGGGCTGTGACATGCACTTTCGGCTTCCTGGCAACGGTGCAAACGTTCCATAAGTTCGGGTCATAGCGAGTTTTGTGTGCACGTGACATTTTGCTGACAAACAACCACATGATCCACATTATATACCTATCATAACTTTATTTTTCAAATCTCGTTTACAGATAGTATGTAATTCAAAACAAACTCATATGTAGGTGTCAGTCAACGCAGGTGTTGAGTCACAATCCACTAAAACAAAAAAAGTAGTTTGTTTGTCGTCGATTTCAACATTTGCAATAGGGTGTTTCTTTCTGAGTGAAAAAAATTGTGAGGGGAGCGAAGAAAGTCAGCGATTTGAATACATCGCACCTTGCTGCGCTGCCAAGTCTTACCGCTGTTTTTCTCTGCCGTAAAACTCCACCGGCACCGATATTTGTTCGGGATGTCATATGATTTGAGTGCCCACACAACCAACAGCATAAAACAGGTGCACGTGATGATCCTTCCACCAAGTTTAAAGTCATCACAGCAGGATGTGCAAGAGCTGGAAAGTAAGTTAAAAAAACTGTTGATGATTCACGTAACGGGTGCCTAAAAAGCTTCTGGAAAAGACATTTTACGCGCCGTATGTGTTGGTTTGTGTGGGTGTACAGTCAAAGAGCATTATTTGTCGCTTGGGTGGTGCTGCAGTTGCAGAATGCCGCGGCGAGCTGCGCACTCATTTCGTTAGAAAGTTTGCCATTGCGAGTTTTGCTTTCCCCGTAAATGTTGAAGCTCTTACTAGTTAACAATAACTGCCGTCGTAATAAATTTTATAATTTGCTAAATCTCATCTCCGACGTGTCTTTGAGTGGCATTTAGACATAAATTTTCAATTGCATAATTTGAGTGGGGGAGGAAGGGCGCGCCCTCACTGTCTAACTTGTAACGTCCACTACGCAGAGAGTTGCAAATGTCAGTTTACGTTGTCCACCCGAGGAGACAGACAGACAGCCGTGCCAAACTTTCATTTCCACCTCAAAAGCTCTCGCATTTGTCCCTGAGTTTGCAGAACGCAAGCTGTACAGCAGTCAGTCAGTCGGTCCTGGTGTAAACCTGCCCTGATTGTACCAGTTCGCGATACTTTCTCTCGCTGCTTCTCTCAGCAAGGCTTTGAGTTGTTGTATTGAAGACGCTTGGTGTACAAGCTGCAGATGTGAAGCAAGCTTACAGCAGTTCAGGCAGCAGTGTGTGTTGTACAAGTCCGAAACAGTGTGCTGTCAGCTTACACGCTGTGTGAAAGTAACCAATTGTTCTTGTGCAGAAGTTGAGGCTCCAACGTTTCGATAATCGGGATTCTGCACTGCACTTGTACTCAAGAAAGTTGCCATATCGCTTGTTCACATCCTGTGCGCACTGTTCGCCTTTGGTTGTGCAACATCAACTTCTATCACCAATTCTTCAGTACACATATACCCGTACGAATGCCTGTCAGACAACAAGCTTGAATCCCTCAAAAAACGGTCCCCAAAATTTGTGAGTGTCTACGTGTACCTCGCGGTGAACGTTGTGGAAGCTACAAGGCAGCGCAAAGCGATATTTCACCACGAACTATTGCTGTGGCTGCGTAACGAAACAGTTTTTCGTCCAAGGTTCTGTCTGTGTGCAATGCGCAATGACGTGGTGCACCGCCGTCCGCATTTTACGTTGAGCTCAGTTCGGTTGAGGCCGTTTTTCTGGTTTGGTGCGCAAAAATCTGTTTGTAATTGTTGAGTACAATGCACAATCTTGGTTTTCTGACTTATGCAAACAATGAAACATCATCCAGTCGGTTGACTAGCCATAGCACGTCCTGATGTTTCACCACAGACAGTGAGATTTGACAGATCCCACTAGACCCAAGAAAGATCTTGAAAATGAGCGGCACAGATATCGGTACACGCTCTCTTGCTTTTGGGCATCTTGTTTTTCAACATAAGCGTCTCATAACGGTATCGGTACTTCTTTTTCGCTAGTCTCCGCAGTCACTTTCTTTTAACACGTGGTCTGTACTTCACAAAAGCCACCCGCCGCTCAAAAGTTGTCCCTGTTTTTTCTGCGGCAAACAGCCTTTTCGCGTGACATAACTGGTTATAAGGCGTCTTTGTACTTGTTTTGTTACCAACAAAATCGCTTGATCATCGTAAATGGCACGACTTTCACCTTCCAGAATATGGTTCAGGAAGATGTTCTTGTTCACACTATCTTTGCTTAATACGTTCCTTAAAATTGACACACTTGGTCGTCATTTGCTTTGAACCATTTTGGCTGTTTGTCACTAACTACAGGAAGGATATGTCCAAGTACAACTAACCAAGAAGCTCTGCTCTTTTTCGATCGAGCAAAAAACGAGCAAGAAAGCTTGGTTAAGCTGGTGAGAGCCGCTAAGTTGAACTTTGCCTGTCTCGCGCGCACGCGTCCGCAAAAGCGTCTTCGTGCTGCTTTGATGCGATCAACGACCAGTAGGCGCTCTCATTCTGCATACCCGCCCACTCAAAGTTGCACACCAAACCAGTAGTGAGCTAATCACCCGTCAATAATACACACACTTATGGTGTATGGTTGAACGTGCATAGTTGTACTGCACATACATACTTCCACTCACCCGGTGCGCGGGCCCTCAGCTTTATCCAGAGCTGTCAAAAATCGGTCATTATCTGGTTTTGTCGCCGGCTGATTTTCAACGCCGCACATTCATATTCGCATTTCGAACGCTGTACAGACACAAACGCTCTCGCGAACTGCTTTTCTTTCAAGAATATAAATTGAAATCCCCCAATCGTAAATGAATGCTGTTAATCGACATAAATAAAAATAATATAGTAATTTCATGCGCCCTTTAATAGCAAGGAGGCTATGATTCATTCATATCGGATGCTCGTCACTGCGCGGTAGCAGCGACTAAATAACTGTAAAACAACAACGCACTCAGCAAACACACAACGTCAAACAACAAAACGGGTGAGTAAAGTTAGTACTGTTACACAAACTTTTGCACTTTGTTTCAATTTGAAGCTGTTTCATAAAATACTGAGCATGCGTCACTGAAAACGGTGTGAAAATTCAGAGCAGTACACACTGTACCTGTGAGCTAAAAACATTCAGTTTTTATAGTTGTTTTGCTTCCTATAAAACTGAATTTTGAACAGAACAGAACACCGTTGCCACCATAATTTGAAATTCAGCTTTTCCAATGAGTACGAATTCCATGATTGTACTTATATGTCATGTGTGTCCATTACTTTATTATTGTGCTCTTGTGTTATGGACCAGGGTCTACGCAACAACTAAATTGGAAAATGCAAACCCGTGTTTTTCTCTGAAGGCGCTTTGACTTCTTTGACTTGCAGAAGACTGTCAATCTACATTTATTAATATCGCTGTAATTCAGTGGATTTCCTTGTTTTGCGGTCTGTTGTCTTTGGCGAGCTTCACCCAAGGCATCGCGTCGTGTTCAATGCTCGATGAAAGTCGACCAGTCTGTCACGAACATGCCCCCAGTGTTGCTGTATCCGCATGGCTTTGGATTGCGCACATAAGAACTTTTATTGCCTTCCTGTGCTCAAAATTTGCCTGTGTTGTTCGAACCATAATTTTTGAAACTTGTTTTGTGGTTGAAAGCAAGCTTTTTTCGTGAAAATTATCTGAAATTACATGTTCATGCGTTTTTTGTGTCTGTTTGCTCACAGTCACCTTTTGCAAACCTTATCGTGTTAAAAATAAGCTCCACAAAACATTGGTCATGCATTTTATATGCGGACACGCCGAGCAAGTTTTTTGCCTTTTTGTATTATATAACCCTTTTATATTTTGCACGCATTACGTGTACGGTTTTGTAGTTTGTCGTAAGTCATTTCTCCTGGATATTTCCTGTTAGGTTTTCTACATTATAGTCCAAAAACACAAACGCTCCTGAACTGGAAATAGTGCGTGGTCTAGAATCAGAAAAATAATTTACACGATACGGTATAAGTTCCCACTCAATGCACACGCTCGTCAGCCATTTTTCCTAGATTTTTTCCCAGCTTCTTTTGGAAACAAACTGGTTGTCAACTCATTTCCACTGTGTCATGAAACATCAGCCAGCCTGATTCAGGTCAATGCCTATGGCTATCGGCAATCACCGCACGTCGCGTTTTGCTGGCCGACGCACACACTACACACCGGCCTACTATCAACGATATCGGTCACCCTATACCGGTAGCACTGCTGTTACCACAAATGCGATCACTGGTAAGCGTGATGTTTCATACTTTTTTGCCACTTTGGGGGTTCAAAAGTCTTTTTGTGTACTGCGCCGGGTAAATGTGGTCCCCAGACTCAAATGGGGACGGAGACCCCCGAGACAATCGGGGATGCAAATTTTAGGCAAAGAAAAACCCAATTCAATGAAAAAGTGCAAGGCCTGATCTAATCCAAATCACTCATGCCAATAATCCCAGGAACAGACCGTCGTCTGACCGAGCGCAATGTGGGCACCACCCCTGAATTACCAAGTCGACTCGATGAGGCGTCATCAAGTGGGGACCACATCGAGGCTACACCCGGACGCAAAACGGCCGATGCTGAAAAGGTCAGGGGTCGATTCGAAATTGTGCGCAAGCTCGGATCGGGCACTTATGGCAAAGTGATGCTCGCTTATGATCACAAGGAGAAACGGGATGTGAGTTGTCTGTTTTCTGCGCAATTTGTTTCAGTTTGCTTGAATGTTTATTATCTTTTGTATCTGTTCATACTTATTTTCCATGCCATCTTTATGGCTCGCACGTCACAGCCCACTCTGTATTCCAAAACGACGAGTAGACAAGGACATGTGATAGCAATGTGCGCTGTACTTTTGTTGCTTGTCTGCCACTCAATTGGGCAGAGCACACAGCCACTGCCACCAGCTGTCACCAAGTGTTTGTGTGGTCGAACTACCACTTGGTAATTGGGTACAGAATCGCCTACTTTTCTCGAGAGTGTGGTTTTCCCAACTTTCGCTTATCTTGTCTTGGTCATAAATATAAGTTCTTGGTGCCAGTGTTTTTCTAAAAGCTAACACTTTTCTGTTCAGCACCAAAGTGCATTTGCGAGCATACAGCATGCATGTACAGTACCTACATATGTTGTGAACGGGTCATAAATCCACATTAATCACGACAAGCAGGCCACTAAAACGGGCCGACCGCGCCTGAAGAGTCCAGCTACATATAGGGTCCCTTCGTGCAAAAAACAACTGCGCGTTTTGAGCCAATGCACGTCGTTAGCAAAGACTGCCGCTCGATTCTCAAATCCTGCGGCTGTTCCGTTTCAGCTCTGAAAAATGTTTTGCTGGCAAGTCAAATATGGAAAATAATGTATATGGTCGGGAAAGGGGATGTTTCCGCAAGTCAAACGTGCAATATTATTGAGCTGGTAACACCCAAAAGACATGAGTTCGAAAGTCCGATACATGGAAAATTATTAATGGCAACGAAACTTTCCCTTATTTTTCAGGTTGCGGTGAAAATCATCAAAAAGAACGCCATCGAAAACAAACAGGATCTGGTGCGAATCAAGCGCGAGATTCGAATCATGTCCGCGCTCAAACATCCACATGTGATCGAAATCTACGAAGGTTGGCACCAACGCTAGCGCCACCACCTCCCCCTCTTTGTATTTTGTTGTCTCATCCAAGGCACAAATCAATATCAACGACGGCTATGTGTCATCCATTACTTGCTTCTATAAAGTAATGGGGGATTTATCGATGACACTTGCGGTAACGTAACACATGGACCACCAGTGTCAGCAATATCGATCGATCATGATGTTTCAGTGTTTGAGAACCGCGAACGTATCATAATCATCCTGGAGTACGCGTCGGGTGGCGAGCTGTACGACTTTGTCAGTCAACGTGGTTGTCTGCCCGAGGCTGACGCACGTCGCATATTTAGGGAGATCGTGTCTTCGGTGCTCTATTGTCACAAAGTTGGTAGCCTTGGTAGTTCAGGCATCGTCTGTTGTTTTCAAAAATTTCAAATTTTGCTTTTCGTAGGTAACCCTACTTTTTGCATCCTTGGATGCAGCCAATTGTCAAATGCAGTTTAGATCATATTTTAAGATTTCATGAGAGAGTGGACACACTAATTTTGACTAGCGTAAAAATGTTCGTCATGAGCTGAGCAACAACTTTCGCATGGGATCAAGGTCACTACCGATGGCTGCAGCATTTGCGTCCAACAAAGTTTAAATTATGCAACTCTTATTTAATAACGGCTCATAACTGACTATTATTTGCAGCACAAAGTGACGCATCGCGATCTCAAGCTCGAGAACATCCTTTTGGACAAGGACAATCGAGCGAAGATCGCCGATTTCGGATTGTCAAACTACTTCAGTGAACGATCCCTGTTGCACACATTCTGCGGCAGTCCGCTGTATGCGTCACCGGAGATCATCAATGGAATACCGTACAAGGGACCGGAGGTCGGTTGTTGGCCGTTTTTAAATTATCTACACGTTATCTAATCCAAATATCGTCAACACAAAGTTCACCAGCGGTGGTGCACAATGAGGCGTTATGAAACCACAAAGCTACCATAATAAACGGATAGAGGTTGGAAAAACGGGAAACTCGAAGAGGCTGCAATGAAGCTCCCTGGCGATTGGTAATAGGTTTATGGCTTGAATTTTCAGGTTGACTGTTGGAGTCTGGGTGTGCTGCTCTACACGCTAGTCTACGGTTCGATGCCATTTGACGGTCGTGATTTCAATCGAATGATCAGACAGATCAAACGGGGTGCGTATTTCGAACCGGATCAACCGTCGAGTGAGTGACATCCTGATGTTTCAACATTTGCTACAAAACCTATCACATTGATCGCTTTGGTCCTGTATTGTAGCAGTAGATCGATCAGCCAATAAAGCAAGACACGACCAGACACTAACCGAACTGATAGCCATGTTTCATACCGTTTATTCTGTATGACATCTGATGTTTCACAGCTGCATCAATGCTGATCCGTAACATGTTGCGAGTGAACGCCGACCGCCGTGCTGACATCTATGACATCGCCACTCATTGGTGGTTGAACATGCAGGACGGCAATGCAACGTCGATACTGGATTTGATTGAAAATCAGGTTTCTGGGCATCACGTGAAACGGGAATAGGAGACGTTTTCGGGAATGAAAGCCAAAAAACTAAAACGATCATCAAAGATATCTCAAATTTAACTGAAATTGACTACCGCTATAGTCGACAGGCGTAAAAAATTAATTCCAATATGTAACTGAGCATGTCAAAGTTAGTGGCATAAGGTAAACTCCGAGGTATATCCGATGCAAAAGAGTCACGTGACAAAGGCAAAAGTGATTAAGTCCTATCACCAAGTTTGACGTCGTCCTCAATGTTTCAGGTGAAAGACCACACACCATTGAGCGAGCGGCCAGACAGTTTGGTGGTGCAAGACCTGCCAGATGACTGCGATGTGTTCGTCGAGTACACACATTTGGGCTCGAGCACTCGGCGAAGACTCGACGAATTCAGACGTCGACGCAAGGAAGCGGCGGAGAAAATGTTGGACGAACCGTTGACCATCCACAAGCGAAACCGAAAAGCGTCCAGCCACAAAATGAACGATCATCATGAAAAGGATACGGAGACAAAAGAGAATGCGGCAACGGCAATGGAAGTGGACACGACAAGGGACCAGGACAGTGCGAGTCCCACTCGCAAACCGCCGATGGGTGCAACTGATGTCACATCACCCACTATGTACCGGAAACGACCCACTGGCGATCGACCATCAAGAGTGCCCGTGTCATCCTACAAACCATCGACAACAACAGCGCGTGAAACATCATCACGGTCACCCACAAAGTACAAGTCAAAGTCACCGACTCCGCCCGCCTACCGTCGGCCGAAATCACCAACTCCGCCGCATTCAACGACAACAGAGAATCGTCCGTCGACGCCGTCCCGACCGAAAAGCGACTACGAGCCGACAATCGAATGGCAAGACCCGTTGTCCCGGCTGAAGGCGCTCGAATCGCGTCTGTACGCCGCCAGTCCAGCGCACGGCAGCAGACATGCCCGATCTCGAACACCGACCGACGTGGATGTGGGGGAGTCGAGCTCGGTCAGTGTCTCGGAGGGCGAATCGACCACCGCCACCAGCAACAGTGAACGGTGGGTGCAACTTGTGCGCTTTTTGGGAAGTTTTGTGGGTTTTATTCATTAGAATAACAACTGAGTCGATGAGTTGGGTACATTTGGCCCACTCCTATCACATTCGAGATTTACTCGTCCCCCTGATTTTGACCGGTGTGAACGTCTTTTAATGTGTTGCCTGGGCTGTTTTACCGTGATCGAAAGTCCTGAAATTGCATAATGTGATTATGACCAAATCTCGAAGTACCCAAAAAGTCCCTCGTTTCAGTCCGGCCACGCCCGACGAGCATGCGACCCGGTCGCGCAGCGTGAGTCCCGAGCCATTCAGTCGCACGAACAACAATCGCCCGTTGACGTTCACCACAACCAACAGTCGACAACAACAACAACGTCGTCAATCACCGTTCACCACAACATCCACACGGTACCCATCGAATCAGCCAACATCTGAGGAACCCAAGAAGATTCAAGTCAAACAATCAAGTCGTCGCGAAGTGCCGGTCGACTCACTGAATGTGCTCATTAATCAATTGGTGGAGGACTCAGAGAAGGGCATCGTATCACCGGATCTTGTCCGCCGCATTCGTTCGCACACCAAATACACGACCAGTCCGTTTGCCAAAGAGTTGTTGGACTCGATACTTTACAACGACACCAGCACGACTGCTGCAGCTACATCCAAACCAACGCATCATGCGACTCCGTCAACGGCTGCAGATGGGAAAGTCCTCCACCAACACCATCGTCAACCATCGGCCTCCTCCAAGTTGCCAATGAGCAAACAGACATCGATAGGCAAACTGTTCGGTGGTGCATCATCGGCAAGCAGTCGCAGTCGACAACAGACCACGTCCGATCACCACAACAATGCAGAGACAACGAAGAGTGACTCGACAGCAGTCGTGGCTGCTGTGACCGAACGCATCGCCTCCGTTGAGAGCAAGACGCACAGCCCTGAAACATCACCCAGAGTGTCAACGGACGAACCGGAACTTAGTGCCCAAATGGAGTCGGCGGCGGCCGTGAGTCGGTCGCAAACGCAATCAAGCAGCAGCACGGTCAAACCATCGGACTTGGCCGACAAGTTGCATCTGCATCTGTGCCAGGACACCGAAGCACCGGTGGACCTAGATGAGGAGGGAAAGGAGGAGGACGCAATCGACGACATCACTCCTCCGGAGCAACATCTGTTCAGCACCAAGGAGCAACTGTTGGCCGGCGGTGGCACTGATGGTGCAACTGTCAGGGCCTGGCGGGCGGTGTCGATTGAGGTCGAACAATCCGAGTCGGATGTTGAGGATGAGACTGACCTGGAGGAAGACACTGGAGAGGACATTGACATGGAGGAGGTGGAAGCGGATCTGAATTCGGAGTTCGACGATGACTTTGACATTGCAGAAGACGAACTCAAACAAACGTCGGTGGTTCGGACCGGGTCACGTGACTCGTTCAAAAGCGCCACGTCTTCGCATGGGGAGGAGCAGAGGGAAGACGGTGTCGGTACGGATGACCACGTGGTACCGCCGGATCCACCCGCCAGCGCGCCCCCCTTCTACGATCGCGGTCTGGCGCGACGAATCTCGAAGACACGATATGAGACCGGCATCGGAATTGTGCCGGAGGGTCTGATCCGACTCGGTCGACATTCGGTGGAGGCCGACAGTCCGACACTGCGACGCCGGTCCGGTGTTGGCACGCAGCCAAGTGCGAGTCAAGCCGATGAACTATTCGAACGCGCCAAGAACTATCTGGCCAAATATCCCGACTTTTCGCCCAACGTCACCCAAGTGGACATACCGGGATCGCGGAACACCAGCCCGCGCAAGACACGCTTACCCGACAATGCACCAGCACCAAAAGAGGAGGAATGGGTCACGGTACATGAGTCGGACCTGGCTCCTCCTCCACCTCCGCCAACTGCGGGTGCCAAAAAGAAGGATGCGCCTGATGAGCCGACGACTGAAGATGGAGTGGCCCGATCCGAATCCCAACAATGGTCGATGGTCAGTTCAGTCACCTACGAATCAGTGCCCAGTCCGTTGCCGATAACCACAGCGAACAACTCAACTGCGGCAGCCGGTGAACAAGCGACTGAAGCTCAAAGGGACCCCTCAAATTGTTATCAAATCAAACAGAACGTCACCACAGCAGTCACGCTCAGGGCTCCGAAACGCACATCTGGTTAGTTGGAATTCATCGAAAATGAGATGTGCTTTATCATAAATAGCATATTCGGGCAAAGGAATGGAGAACTTTGTGCAGGGATCAAAATATGAAATTTAAGAGATAATGAAACGCCGCCAACTGAGGTGAACGTTCTGAACATTCTCTATGTTGACGCAAAGCTATGCTCTCAATCATTTCACCCTAAAAGGAGGAGAGACTGCATACAAAGCGTCCACAACCACGAAATCAGACGAAACGCACTATTGTTCACAGGTGTGGCAGTATCCGAGTGCAGTTCAGAGGAGGCAAGCACATCCGAACAGACCGAATCACAAAGTCACGATTCGCGTAACGACATACTCGTGGTGGGACGAGGCCAGGATGAGGAGGAGGACGATGATGGCGTGGAGGACGAGGCTGATGATGCGGAGGATGACGTCGAGGAACAGGTGGGCGCTGGTTTCTCTTTCATATTATTTTATTGAGTCTGTGCGTAAATTCTGTCTGCACCGTCGTTAATGGTGACATGTGAAGCGCAGTTTGCGAACGGTATTTTGGTCCCCAATCCGCTGTGAACTTCCTGTTTGCAAACCTTGGATGTTCTTCATAGAGTCGGATAATAACGAGTACATAGAGAATGTCAGGACAAATGTAAGCTGAACTGTCATTCACAATTTATCCAGGTGATCGTCGTATCGGCCCAACAGCCGATCCCGTCGGAGCCAAGTGACACAGCCGTCGCGGCGTGGACAATGCAACATTCATCGGTGCTCAGTCCAATAGGTGCGCCACCAAAGTCACCGTCACTAAATGCGAACAATGAAACATCAGAGCAAAATGAGGAGGAGGAGGAGGATGAAGAGACCACCGAATTCGTTCTCCAACCTCCGCCAATCGGTCGGAGCAAACCAGCTGTGAGCAGTGCGAGTGGGTCAAGTGAAGATGCATCGTCAGAAAGTCGAGCGCCCACAAAGACCACGACCCCAAATGTGGCGAACGGCAATAGTTCGAGTCCAAAAACGACGACGGCAAGTGAGAACAGTCCACTGAACAATCGATCCACAAGTCCACCACAAGTGTTCACATTCACACAAACCCCACCCCCTCTGACCCCATCAGATGTGAGTCGAGAACGTCAGCAGTCAATGTCACCAACTGCTATGATGATGTCATCAGGTATGAGCATTAATGGGTTTTGCCCAAGGATCATAGACAACATGGCACAATAATGAGTTGTACTGTGTGTTTTGTGCAGTGGCCCACTTTGAATTCCTTTCACAGATGGCGGTGCTCCAGGTCATCGTCAGTGCGACTGCACCAAATGAACACGCGATACCTTTGTGCACTTTAGTTTTATTATCGCATAAAGCGACGAGGAAGTCACACCAAAATATGCAACGTTTCCAGGTGCTGCATCGGTGATCGCAGCACGTAAGTCACGTGACGCGTCGAAACGCAAACGCAACCGAACCATTAATGTCGGGGAGACGTTATTCAGCAAAGCGGCTGAGTTGCTGCAACGACCGTTTGGTGCGCTGAAGAAGTCCAGTGGCAGCAGTGCCAGCAAGTCCGGGTCCGAATCGCCTGGACCCAATGAAGGTACAGTCCATTTGTCGAAAAACACATCAAAATTTCCATCGTGAGAGCTGTAGATCTCCGCAACTAAAAATATGTCGCCAAAATGCGGTCAGGCCCCATTACCAAGTTTGCCACTGACTGCAATCCTCGGCATTAAAGCAAGCTTGACCATTCTGCAGACGTGGTCCAAGTGCAACTCCGTAAATCGACCAGCCCACAAGCAACAACAGAAGTGGTCACCAATAAGCGAACATCAGCGTTGCGAACACTGTCGCCTGATTCTAAAGGCGAGCGTCGTGCATCCTACCGTAGTGCCATACATACATCGTCAGTGCCGGCATCGTCGGTGCATCGCGACAGCCTGTTATTGGGTGCCGGAAATAACACTTCGTCCGGCAGCTCGAATGAACAATACACTCCTGCCAGATCGTCCGGTTGGTTTGGCCCTTTTGGCAAAGTTTTGGCGATTCTCTCGGTCACGTGATCATCTTTTGCATTACTACTTTTGCCCTGGTGCACGGCCCGCCTGTGAAAACAGTTCGAAACGGGCAACCAAAAACACGTTTACCACAGACATTGGGCGAAATCACACCTGGTAATCGGTCCTGACCTGTCTTGCGAGGCAAATCACATTGATCGGGCATTTTGGTCTTACAAGACAGGAACTACTGTATGTATACATGCGTAACACCAAGTTTGAGATTGCCCGTTATGTAGTATGTATTATGCTTGACAGGTGTTGACGATGGTGCAAGTGACCCGTTCTACAAGCATTCAAGCAGTCGTCAACAGAACGGCAGTTCGACCAAGCCCTCGCTGCTGCCATACGTGCGTGCCCGTTTCAATGACAGCACCTACAGCAGCACCGTGCACGACTACTCCCCATCCTCCTATCGGCACGGCGTGCGTCGTGTGTCGTTGGAAGCCCGACGGTCACCCGGACCCACTTTCACCGACACGGCCGACAGCTCGGTGACGTTTCGCGAGCGCAGTTCGAGTCCCGGTCATATGGGCATGCCACCGTCGCGGACCTATTTTTTCTCGCCCGAGCGTCACCGCAGTCACAGTCGACCGCGATCGCATGATGTTTCAAACTTGAATGACTACTCGACATCAACTGCTGCTGACAAGGTACTGGCCGCTTCGGTTAATTGGGTCGATTTTTTCTAGTCACCAACAGTTTATCTTTGTTATTCTTTTGCTTCTATTCTTGTTTTTTAGTGTATCAGTATTATTTTTATTGTTGAAAGTGATCGAATTGTTTTTTTTGCAATTTCGAAGATTTTGACTTCACAAACGTTCACAAAATAAAGAACTTGCTCTGTATTTTTCTTGCTCTGCACTTGAGCTAAAAGTATAGTTTTTGTTTGACACAACAAGTTACTATGGGGTCGGTTCAGGCCTTATGCCTTTCCGTACCTACGTAACCAAAATTATGCTCCTCTTATCATTGTAGATTCCAAAGAGCTTCCTTCGTGATACAAATGTACATAAACTGATTTGTATGCACATTCTTTTATCGTACTCCAGCACCTCTCCCGCTACAACACTGTCCTGAACAATTTTGTCCTTTCGAAATTTTTTCAAGTGTGAAACATATCCCATGGAAGCTGCTGCGGGAATGCGGCCTATGCGTTTCAACCAAATGGGATGTGTTTCGCATTCTGTGATCCTTTTTTCGATTTTATTGTACTTTACTTTTCTGAACGGTATACATTCTATGTTAGTAAATTAAGGATCAGAAATTCAGCGTTCTTCTTGTATTCGTAAGTTGCGAGCTGCTTTTTTAGTTGATCTAATCCCAGAGACCGTTTGAAGTTTCACACTAGCAGAACCTAGATTTGCGTTGTGGTTTGGAAGTATTTGGTACGAAGCAAGGTTTATTTTGAGTCTTTTTTGTACGTTGGATTTAAAATCACCTAAAACTCGAAAAATACTTTCAATTCACAAGCGAAACAATTTTTCCTGCGGCCTGTACATACACACCAAACACTAAAAAAACGAGATCCCAGCAGATAATGACCGCATGCGAAATTTCAATCGGTGCCTGGTGTTCATTTGTGTGTCCGTCAATCACAGAGTGTGTCGAAAGTACCTTCCCGTATTTACAAATATGTATTAAGTATTCTACACGGAAAGATACTTCACCCGCCCTGTATGTGCATTGCGCATTCCTATCCTTTTACTGAGAGTGTGGACTGTACTGTACTTGCGGCTTCGGGGCGTTTCGTTTCGCATTATATTCATTTTCATTTTTTCTTCCAAAACATTTTATTCCTTCCAGCCCCACCATCATGACTACACTGGTCACTACACTGGTCATTACACTAGTCACTACCCAACATCCGCCTACAACAACACCAGCAACGACCAATTCAGTGGGGGTCGACCAACCAGCCTGCAAGAGCCCATTGGGGGCCAGTACCGATCCAAATATGAGCACAATGTCAGCTACCGTCGATCCTACTACGATGTCTTGGATGAGGAGCCCCCTGGCCACCAGGTGGTGCCCGAGTCACCCAGTTCGCCAACCACAAGATTGCATCTGGGCGGAGCCAAGAAGGCGATTATGCAGTCGTGGAATAGAAGCAATTCGTTGGAGGGGAAGACCGCTGCTGATTATGATGCTGGTTAGGAGGGGTGTGGGGATTGTGGTGGAAAGTTCTAGTTTTGTGAACATTCAAAAGCTGGCGTCCAACCGAATTGATCCAATTATTGTCGGTTGTTGCACTGGCAAGATTTTGTGTTCACGCAGCTCATCTGCAGTCGACATCACACCTAATGGCTTGAAGAGCCATTATGTTTGATCGAGTGAAGGTACAGTAGGTGTATTATGTATAGGTTCTGTTCGCCTTGTTTGCTTTCCACATAGACAACAATAAATTTTGCAGAAATTCGTCTGAATCGCATCCGGTCACCAGAGCCTCGAGTGACTGCAGCCTCTGACTACAGTCGTCTGGCGGGCTATCAACGTCACCTTCATGTTGGCTCACCCGAACCGATCGATCATCATTTCGGTGGGGATAAAGAGAGTTCGCCTTCCAGATTCAGGGACTGGACGCCATCAAGTGCCGGGTCACGATTTCGTCCGAGTCGATTCATGGAGAAGATCCGACGACATTTGAGCTCGGAGAAACTGCATCAAGTTGTCGAGGAGGATTCTGGTGCGGATCTGACCAATGGCTATCGACCAACCTACAACTATCAACATCATTTGGATGAAAGTGGTGTCTATGAACCGAGTGCGCAGACAAAGCGCGCGGCAAAGAAACGTTCGTTGCTGGATATGGCCAGACGAAAGACCACCGAAATCACCAGTCTCAATCTTCGACCCCGAGCGTCACTGGATGAGGGCCAATTCGCCACCGCCGAATCCCGACGAGCGCCTACCACACCGCTGGACAAACTCAAGGGATTCTTCAAAAAGTCCAAAGAGAACCTTTCATCGGTGATTAGTGGGAATGAACGCAGCAATGTGGCACCATCGGTTCTGTCGCAAACCTCCACTGCACCATCGGGCTACAGCAGTGGATACAGTAGTTCGACTAGGAACTGGTCCCCACGCAAGGCCTACTACAGTCGACCGCATTCGACACCGACTGGGTATAGCTCGGCCAATAAGTACTGGTATGATGACCACCCATTGTATTAGACACCTACCGTGACCCGGCATACTGTAGTACCTTGGTCACAAGTCGTGTACACCGTTTTCTATCTGCCGATATGTTTCCACTGATAATTATGTGCAACAATATGCTAATCTGTTTGAGCATGAACATGGCCCGCTTATTCAAAATTGTTTTTGTGCTATTATTTATTTGGATTTTTAATCGAACTTTCGCCTTTAAAAAGTTTTCGTGTCTCTAAACTTCGCGATGAAATCTTGATATTTTTTGTTTGTGCCTTGTTGCGTGCCTACGACGCTCTTTCGCTCCGATACAATCTTGTGTGTTAGTAACTTACATTTTGTTATTATTTGCTGACAATTGTGTTCGTCAAAATTATTCCT